>JAQFXM010003643.1:0-19485 GCA_034693345.1 Entomobrya multifasciata
ATAATGAAAGGGTAAAAAATCTTGCGTCTACATACATACATGTTTTAAAAAACAGACCATGTGCTTGTTGTCGTCCATGTCTTGTTAACCAGTCAAGTCAGCAATCTCGATCAACGTATATACATACAATTGATACAATACAAGCAAGATTGCCTCAATGAACTTATCCAATCCACACTAAAAAATGTAATTTTATTCATATATGTGTACAAAATCACCTCACATTTTAACCAAACACAGGACCGAGATTGATACATAGCTGCTACAATAGATTTTATAATAAAAAATCTTGCAGAGATGAGTAATATTTTTTAATACAAATAGTATAACAGTTGCATGATAATCAAGCTCGTTATATGTGTACTGTGATAATATACTAATAAATGCTCTGCTAACCAAAGAAACTACTTCTTTTTTGGTCAGGCCTGACTGGCGAAAATATTTAGTGTACTCTATACATCTCTGCATAACCACCTATTTTAAACCAGTCCGTTGGTAGTGGTGGAAGTTGATAACCTTGTAGTGTGAAGTGAAGGATGTAAAAACTAGGAATAAGACACGGTTAAAAGAATCTTAAGTTTTGGGTTTTACATCAACAGTAAAGAAAGTAACACGCAGTTAGTAGCTGACCACTTTTTTTTGGGAAAATCACTGAACCAATAAAACTGACGACGATCGCGTATTCAGTTTTAACAACGCCATTGCCTACATCAACAAAATTTTAGTTTGGTCTGAACCTTGGCACGGACAGGAAGTAAGTTGAATACAAATTCTGTTGCGGAAATAAACTACAAGAAAAAATATAAAGTGAGCGCAATTTAACTGAAAGAGTGAAGAAAATGGAGTTGGTGATTGGAGGAATGGCTGCTGTTGGAGCAGGGACCTTTTCCAATCCTTTGGAGGTTGTCAAAATTCGGATGCAATTACAAGGCGAGCTAAAAGCCAGGGGAATGTATGCAGTGCATTACAAGTGAGTTGACGTTCTATAAATTTTTAACTAACAATTTGTTAATTATTGTGACGAAAAAGCATAATCACATATTTTTATGTGCCTAAAAAATTCGAAAAATAACAGTATTTTTGCTGTATGAATATGTTGTATGTGTAAAACTAAATGAAATTGTGTATACAGCCTCAATTTCTGATGTTGATGATGATAAGTGGCATTAAAACAGGTTGCGTTGGGGCAACCTGATAAAAAATTGTAGTAGTGCAGCAGCTATTTTGTAAGAATTCACAAAAAAACATAGTCCCTCTAAAAGATTTTGACATAGCATAAAGAGGTTTACAATAAGTTATTTGGTTTGTAGAAAAATATTTTTGACATACTTTTACACATAAAACCATGCCACTACTGACCATCGTTCAAGCACCTGACGACCTTGCACATTTTGCATTAACTGCACAGAGCTCGGGAATATGGATGCAAGCGAGTCACTCAACGTCAACCCAGTCATTTGAGTTAATATAAGGCAAGATCAATGGATCATCTATCAATCCCTTTCTGCTAGTCAAATTAACAATGCATCAATATGACATGCATCAATTTTTATATTATGTAATGTATTAATAAGTTGTTTTGGTATTTTTGTGCTTTGCTAACTATTTGTACATATCGCTTTTTGCTGAAATATTCTTTATGATGCAATTAGTAAAAATATACAATAGGTAAACTTTTTACCTACGATAAAAGAATAAGTATACATGCTATTGATGACCTTTTCAATATTTTTTAGGAATGCGTTTCATGCAGCTTATGTGATTGGAAAGAAGGATGGGCTGTTTGCTCTTCAAAAAGGACTTGTTCCAGCGCTGTGGTATCAATTTGTGATGAATGGAGCGAGACTAGGGTTTTATCAAATGGTAGAGAAAAGGGGATGGACAAGGAAGAAAAATGGAGATGGAGTGGACCCATGGAAGGCCCTTGGAGCAGGAGCTACTTCCGGTGTAATTGGAGCTGTAATTGGAAGCCCATTTTATTTGGTACGCTATGTGCTAGGAGTTATGTATGATGGATTGGTTTTGTATGGATGCATATTATGACAAAGAATTTCATTAACTTAATTTTAAATGCAGATTAAAACACACTTGCAATCAAGAGCAAATACAAGTTCAATCGCAGTTGGGCATCAGCATCAGTATAAAGGAATGACACAAGCCATAAAACACATTTGTAAAAATTATGGAATTTTGGGATTGTGGCGAGGAAGCTCCAGTGCAATTCCTAGAGTTTCAGTGGCGTCGGGAGTTCAAATGATCACTTTCGAAAAGTCCCTTGGTAAGTTTCATACATCATTTTCTTATAATCGTTAAACGCCTGATACGTAAACGCCAAACCGTGGACCTACTACTACGGATAAATACCTTATAACATGAATTTATAGAATTTGTCCGCGATCTTCAACTATTTCCAAACGGCACCTGGATGACTGCCTTTTGCGCCAGTTTGATATCAGGAATTTTCGTTTCGATAAGTATGTCTCCATTTGACCTTATCGCTACCCGATTCTATAATCAAGGTGTAGATTCAAAGGGCAAAGGAATTTTATACAATTCGATATTTGACTGTGTGAGAAAAATTCATTCGGAGGAAGGAGTTATCGGATTTTATAAGGGATGGACAGCTAACTATTTCCGGTATGATTTTCTATAAAAAAAGGTCTTATAACCATGTTTAGCATTGGCTTCTTGAATCGGTCTTTAATTTCGTTACTATTTTAAATTTATAGACTTGGACCACATCTCGTTCTTCTTTTAGTTTTCTGGGATCGTTTGAAACATCATCATAAGATTTATGAAGAAAAAAAGGTGTCCATGAATTAAATGGACTTTCTTAATAGATTGTATGTGAAGGTCGAGTAAACTACCTATATGTATTAGTTTAATTTAGTTACCCATTTTAAGTCTATTTTTCCTTAGAATTAGTAATCTTTTATAAGTACTTATGTATGTCAAATGATTTTCAGACATTTTTATAATATTCAATAGATACTGGAATCAGAATCGCTTACTTCTCGAGTCCATTTCTCGTAAAATTTAATGCAATAATTATGCAATTTGCATTATGCAATATAATTTATAAAAAAAGATGCAATTATGAATCCTGGTAGATTTTGTACATCAGTATATTACAGGTTTGTATGTATTTTAAATCAGTATTTATCCAGGAAATACTGTGAACTTTCAATACGTTTTCCTTTTTATGCTTTACTTAAACTACTTACTTACTTTGATTGCTCAAGATAAAGATAAGTCAACATGATGGTGTGAGGTGGTTGCATTTCTTAATGTAACTTGTGATCCAAATGTTTGTCACAGGTTGTTGTCGTTGTCGGTATCAGTATAGCCCAATGAACAATGAGAGTAATATGCAACTGAATAATTTTTTTTTGTAAAACATATCGTTAATTATGTATGTATCACAAAATACCAAAGTAAACTTAAATATTTAAGTACTCGTTATATATATACACAACTATTTTATTAAAAAATAAAATATGAACTCGTGAGTTCAAATTCCAAACTTTTCAAGCATAAGTTCAAATTGAGCAACTAATTATGTGCTAATCAATATCACTTTACTACACAGATATGCATGTATTTATATTTACGACGCAATCGGCAGTTTTAGCACTAATCATTTTGAATGCATCATAAATTGAATTCATTTGGAATACATTTAGCGTTTAATTTCACTTTGTGGTCTGTTGATAGCAGTAAATTTTGTATGTGATCCTTTCGCTACTAGCTCACCGGTAGTTTTATTGATAATATCAACTGACATGAAAGCCATCTTTCCACCAGCTTTATCAACTGTTGAAATAATCTCGATTTGCTGACCCAGAGCAGCCGTTTTTAGGAATCTGTCAAGTCAATATTAATGAGTTTGGACATTGGATATGAATGGAATGATGTTACATAATATATGAAATAAAAAATTGGAATCCTTTGTACACGTACGACATGTGAAGGTTCAAACTAACTCCAGAATTCTTCACTTCCGGTAATGTGGACAGTGTCAACGATGACAGGGAGTCGACCAGGTAAGTGCTCATTGCCCCGTGAAGAGTACCCCCAACATTAGTATGTTCCTTGTCTACCGTCATTTCAGCAGTTAGCCTTCCATTTTCAGCGCTAGTTATCTTAATCTATAATAGTTTTTTTATGTAATTTAGAGTTTGCATACTTTCTCCACTTCTTATTTGAGAGAATTGAAAAAATGAAGGAAAATTCCATTACTTTATCCATAAATAGTTTATCGATGCCACCTTGGCTAACTCGCTGTGCCATGAGCTTTTGTACAAGCTCTATTCCAGCCTTTCCACTTGTCGATCCCATTGTTTCAAATTAAGATATTTAGTACTTGAAATTTCAGTTTAACTAATGAACGTTCGCGTTTTACGCTCTTTTGCTCTTTTAAAACTTTTAGTTTAGAATTTGGACTTCAGTGAAATCGATACGCAATATTTGCATTTGCACACTCGCACGCGAAATTCTGAAGCAAGACTGCAATCCCAATGAATGATTTAAAATGATCATTAAACTGCATTACCATTTACCAAGTTTAAGAGAAATTTCTTAAAGATTAACGAGTGATTGCCACATGATCATGATCATTAAATGTGATCACCTGAGATTGTTCATGCAAGATTGTTATGCTGAACACATGCCACATGCTTGTACATCATCTGCTTGTGCATTTCATTTCAACAACAAAAATTCCGATGATCAGCCGGTCGGCTTTGCAGACGTCAGTCAAAAGATCATACTTGTTCAATGTTTCAAAATGTTTTAATTAACTGACTTTCGACATTAGTTCAAATCAAATTTGATCAGCGTTCGTTTTGTGTTAGCAGAATCAGAATCAGTCATGGCAGGTAGCAGTAGCGCTGGCAGTAGTAGTCGACCAAGGTTAAATTTTTTGAAACCATCGGATGATGCGTCGTGGGAGGAGGATAAGCCCGACGTTGACCCCATTAGTGCCACCACTTTCGTGTACAACCCATATTTATCGTTATCCTTGGATCAGCAAAAGAAAAAGCTTCCTATTTACCAGAATCGTGACCATATCATTTACTTATTGGAAAAATTCCAGACTTTGGTACTTGTTGGTGAAACAGGCAAGATAATACAGATTTCTTAATTATAGTTTTCACAACGATTTTTAATTGTCAATGTAATTATGTGTATTTTTTGTTATCCTTTAGGAAGTGGGAAAACAACCCAAGTTCCACAGTATTTAGCGGAAGCAGGATGGGCTACCGATGGTACAATGATAGGAATTACTCAACCCCGGAGGGTAGCTGCTACCTCTCTTGGTAGTCGTGTTGCAGACGAAATGGGTGCCATTCTTGGAGACGAGGTCGGATATGCTATTAGATTCGATGAAAAGTATGACCCTAAGCGAACACGGATAAAGTATTTAACAGAAGGTCTCCTCATTCGGGAAATGCTTGGTGATCCTTTACTACGTCAGTACTGCGTCATAATGTTGGACGAAGTTCACGAGCGAACTGTAAACAGTGACATTCTGATGGGCCTCCTAAGAAAAATCTTGAAGAAACGGAAGAATCTAAAACTAATTGTCTCATCAGCCACAATGGACGCTGAAGAAATTCAAAGATTTTTCAATTTACGGGATAAAAAGTCACCAAAGTCTTCAGAGGATACCTCAGTGATTCTGAGTGTCAGTGGGAGATCTTACCCAATTGAAATTTTCTATTCTATTGATCCCGTTCCTGACTACGTGAAAGATTCAGTGGCCACTGTGATTAAGATCCATGAAACTGAAGGGAAAGGTGACATCCTAGTTTTTCTTACTGGTCAAGATGAAGTAGACAATGCCGTTACTTTGTTGAAACAACACGCTCAAAATTATCGGGAGTTGTCAGACAGCCGTTTCATGGAATTATTACCCCTTCCAATGTACGGATCCCTACCAGCTCGAGACCAACTCAGAGTATTCCAGCATACCCCAAAAGGTTCCAGAAAAGTTGTAGTAGCAACTAATATCGCAGAGACCTCCATCACAATATCTGGTATTGTTTACGTAGTTGACTGTGGATTTGTGAAAATGCGATGGTTTAACCCAAAAACCTTTACCGATTCACTAGTAGTCGTCCCTACTTCAAAAGCATCTGCCGAGCAAAGGGCTGGCCGTGCTGGAAGAACTCAACTTGGAAAAGTATACCGTTTGTATCCAGAATCAGAGCATGAAAAGTTGGAACAAAGTTCACCCCCTGAAATACAAAGATGTGATCTCTCCTTTACTGTACTTCAACTGAAAGTTTTAGGAATCGATAACATAGTGACTTTTCATTTTCCTTCGCCACCCCCTGCCAAAAATTTGGTGTCTGCTGTGGAGGTCCTGTTTGCTTTGGGAGCGCTGGATAGAAACGGAGCATTGACAAGTCCGTTGGGAGAACGAATGGCTGAATTTCCCCTTCCACCATGTTTTTCTAAAATGTTATTAGTTTCTGGGGACTATGGTTGTTCTGATGAAATTACCACAATTGCTGCAATGCTGCAAGTAGAAAGTGTTTTTCAAATGCCTTATGGTCAAGCAGCGATGAGGGCAAGGGTTGTGAAAAGAAGGTTTGAAGTGGAGGAGGGTGATTTAGTCACTTCACTAAATGTTTACTCTGCATTCATAAAAGCTGGAAGTACAAAGCATTTTTGTAACCAGAATTATCTTAACTTCAAAAGACTGAAGAGGGCGGATGAAATGAAAAAGCAAATGGTTAAAATGTTGAGAAGGTTTGAGGTTCCATTGGAGTCTTGTAAAGGAAACTTGGAACCAATAATGAAGTGCATAGCAGCAGGATTCTTCCCTAATGCAGTATATCTTCATCATTCAGGATACTACAGAACTATTCGAGGGGACTTGACGGTTTATCCACATCCAAGTTCAGTTTTGTATGGACTTCCTCAGCCTCAGTATCTCTTGTTTACCGAAATTATTCATACTTCACAAATTTATATTAGGGACCTGACTGTTATTAAACCTGAGTGGTTGGAAGAGCTGGCTCCTCACTTTTATAAGCGACGGACTGAACAGTTTCATTAGTTTTATAAACATGAAATTGGGATTGTTATTTTCTGTAGCGTATTCATAATAGTTAATGTGAATGAAATTATGTTAGATAACGATTTTATAAGCTTTCACACAATAAAAATCATTATTCTAAAGTTATAAATGTATTTTGTAGATTTATTTGAGAAAAACAAACTTGTACACAGAAAACGCACACATCAAAATAGAAGGATAAAATACAATAAAAATCGAATTTTGATGTATACTACTAAGTTATAGCATAATGTAATTTATTCCATATTTTGTTATCCATTATGGACATCTCCATCCTTTATCGATCGTGAGACAAATACTCATCTTCGCATTTGAATTTACGTTCTTCTCAAGTCAGCGCTTAGAATGGAGGTCTTCCTGGTGGTGGAGGAACTGCAAAATAGGAGAGGCGTACATTTATTAGTTTCAATTTTTCAGATAAGCTTGTAATGTATTGTGAAAACAATGTAGAGAATTTAGTTGACTGATTTTACCTCCTCTCATCATGCCAGGAGGGGGTCCTCTCATGCCTGGAGGCATTCCTGGTGGTGGGATACCAGCTGGTACTCCTCTACCCATCATACCAGGAGGCATACCTGGTGGAACACCTGGAGGAAGTCCAGGCATTCCCGGTGGACCGCCAGGACGAGGTGGCATTGATGGTGGGGCTCCAGGAGGAGCAGTTGTGGGAGGTCTTAATTGGGGTGGAGCAGCCACAGCGGGTGCAGCAGCTCTGGCTGGGGCCATCATCTGTGCAGATGGTCCGCCGACACCTTTGTAAATGAAAATTGTAATAACCCATCAAATCAGTCGTCAAAAATTATAGCCAAAGCCAACTAACAATAGCATCAATCGAACTGCATTTCACATACCTCTAACGGGGCCTTGTAAACCAGGTGGAACAGGTCCTGGTGGTGGTACAGGCATACCTCTACCAGCAGCGCGTCCAAATCCAGGTCCCGGAATAGCTCCTGGGATTGGCACTCGTGGAAGACCTTCATCTGGAGGTGGTGGTCCTGAAATTCAATACGAAACATATATTCATACTAACCAATATTTCAGGAAAGGAAGGTATAATCGTATGATTAATAGTTGCAAGGTTTTATTTACCTTCCACAGTAATGGAAACAATTCCTTCTCCCCTGAGTAGTACAAATCCTAACGCTCGCTTCTCCTCCTTTTCGTTACCAGTCTTCCCCTTTGCTCTTATTTTCCGGAATTCTTCACAATCACCCAGTATTAAATTCATGTGTTTATCGAAAGCTAAAAAATGTAAAGTAAACCAATAGTTCATCTAATGATAATCATCCTGCATCATCGCATCTATTTAAAAATTTAATCACGGGAATCATATAACAATCAATACCTTTAAAAGTTCCTATGAATGTACGAGAATCTTGCAGCGTTACCCGAATTCGGTAATTGATGTGCTGCATCATTTTATTATTCTTGCTAATCGTCTGTAATAAAAAATAACCACATTGTAAAATTAGCCGACATTCTAGCATGATTAAACAAATCTTAAATGCAAAAGTCATTTTTAAACAGTTAAACTGAACTTACCATTTTGCCGAATTTCTTGGAGGATGATCCTCCTCTTTGACTTCACACTGAAAATAAAATATCAGCCTAGTAGCTGAATACTAATTATCCAAACAATTAAACTTGTCACCTGTTTTGTTTTGACACAGGAAATTTGTGTCAAATTTTCTACTGAAATGCCAAAAGTTGAAGGTGCTCAGTTCAATGTTCAATGCAAAAAGAATACAACAAAAACATTAACGTAAACTTGTAAGCTTGTCGGTGTTTTTAAATTTTCGCTCTTCTTCTCAAAGCTGGGAAGGGAAACGTGAAACAGATGTTGTGCATGTCCTCATGAATAGCATAATCGCAAACAAAGCTCTTGTGTTTTACGCTATACTGCAATGTATTGTCCTAGTCCTAAAGCCGGAATCAAGGATTCGCTGGGTTAGTTAAGTTTAGTTTGCTAAATGCTGACTATAATATATGACCTCACAGAACTGTAATTAAATCGTTATGTCAAATTTATTATTTTACTTCCAGTTTTGGTAGTATCTTATATCTTATCCAACGATTTTTTTAAAAGCTTTAATTAAAACGCCAATAGTGCTTATTTGTCGTTAGTGTTAAATACATCAAGTACGTAGGTCTTCTTCAAGGTCAAAATATACGTGGGTCGGTTTTCCAAAATGTCTATGCAGTATGTATGCATTCAGCAAAGTAATACATTTGTAAAATACCAGTAATCTAAAACTTTACATTTACATGCTGAGATATAGCAGGAGAAGAAAAAGCTTGATTATGATTACATTGATGATGAATCGTGATCGTGAATGATGAATGAGAATCTGTAATTTCACGGAAATAAAATTATCTATTTCTGGTAAAAAGATTTTGCTCAAACCTTTTTTTATTCTACTTAAAATGCCACACACATAGAGTAGCTTTTAATTCTTAATATTTTAAAATACCACGTTTAATTTTTTTATCATGTTATTCACGCCCACCCATTCCTCGCTCTTATTATTCACGTTCCTGTTACCCGTTTTTTGATGTCGCGCATTCGGTTATCAGTACATCAAAATATGTAGCTTATAATATTGCAAATTGCAACACAGAGTCAAACGGCCCCACTGTCAACTGAAATCGTGAAAAAGAATATTACATTCGGATTTTTTTTCATCAAATATGTTATGTTATGTTAGGCTTGATGTGATATATCTATGTATAAAACCTAAAACATAAGTTTTGAATTTATGGCAAAGTGCACATGCTTGAATGCATCTCATTTAGATTTTGACATGAATCTAATCTAAAGTTTTCTGGCAACTTTACTAAAGAAGCTGAAATGGAGGCAGTTGAACAGAGAAACTGAATTAGTGACACATGGTGATAGCCAAGCCAGCGATATGAAAGGAATAATATGAAACGCTAAGTTGAAGCTGAGGATACCGTCGTGATGATGAGGGTGACACTGACAGGGTGTTGGAGGGTGTACCAAACATATAAAAAATTATTAGTAAACAACTTCTCACACTGTTATGCGTACCAAAGCCATCATCATATCATGATACACAAGAAATATGAAAACTTTTTAAGTTTTGAGATTATCTCCAAGAAAATTGTCGACAAGTTTGCATCCAACCCACTAGACAGGATAATTTTTAACAAATCATTTTACTTCAAAATTTTAACATGTTGAATAAAAAAACTTTTAGAAATTCTATAATTGTCGCAAAGAAAAATACACACTCACATCACGATAAATAGTTGTCTCTTTTAAACATGCTACTTTACTTGGGATTTCACTTTATGAATTCATCATCAGTTTTCTATTATGTTTATCTTACAGAAAATTCAAATTAGATTTACTTCCATTCATGCAATGAATTCTGTCATTCGTTTGCAAAAAGTTTGACAATTTGGTAGTTGTTGTTGGGACAGGGAATATTTATGCCACCAAAGACGAAAACAGAAAATTAATGAATCCATCATATTAATTTTGACTTGTGGAAAAATGGTTTCAGTCGTTCTTTTGGAAAATATTAATACCCTGTTGTTATGAAATTGGATAAAGCCGAAAGCTAAGCACTGAACATGATTCTCAGTTTTTCGTTTTGTGTTCTATAAATTTCTTGTTCATCTTTCCATGCCATACGGGAACATTGAACACAGACAGAAGTCAGAAATCTGAACTCTAAAAGTTTAAGCCGTGTCATGCTTCATAGGCTTGTTGAATTTACTTCGTTTTTTCGATTGCCACAACACAACAAGCATGTTATGTTATGATTTACAGGGAATATAAAATGAGCAAAGTTTTTCTCTCTCGGTATTTATCATGAGAACGAGGAGAAAATAATATTATAAATTGGCATACTAGAATATTTCGAATTGGAAAAGACTCTTGTGAATTGTCTGTATCACATATCATGTATATTAATATTATCATATCACATCCAACACAAAATGTGAAACAAGAGTATTTTTTCTTCATTTTTTCATATCTTACAATATTGCACAACAGAAAGTAAGAGAGCATCGTCATCTCTTTTTTTCATAACTTGTTTCATTTCAATTTTCAATTTCACAATCTCAGCAGCCCTGGCAGCAAACCGTGCGTATAAAGCACATGTGTGTTCTCAGTTCCCGAATCGGGATTGAAAACCGAGGATGAAAACGTGTATCGTGCATAATTTGATTCCGTTGCTGTCTTCCATCCAAAACCAGCCACAGTCCACACACAACATTTTTACTTTGCATACAAATGTTGAGATGAGATTTAGTTTTTATGTGCAGTTTGGTGAATAAAGTGTATGAAAATAAGAAGCTGAAAAAAAGTTCAAAGTAGCCCCTATTGCGAAAAAAGGTGAAATTAAAGTTTTTCCACTTTCAACGAATTCTCTTATTGTTGGGGTTGTAGTGAAACTGTCAGTTAATTTTGTGAAAAGGCCCAAAATGAGTCGAAGTGGTAGTGGTGGAAGTGGAATTCCAGCAGGTCGAAATGTTGACCTCGCCACCCTCAGACGAAATAGAACTTTAAGCGTTGGAATAGACGATGAAGATGTAAATGATGACGCTGTGGATGATGATGAATCTGAAAAGGGCAAGTGTTCTAGGTGCATGTCGTGTTGTAAGAAAGTGACAACGTTTTTATTGTCACATGTGGGGTTAATTTCACTAGTTGTTGGATACTGTATTATGGGTGCTTTCACATTTGAGGCTTTGGAGTCATCACATGAAATTCAGGTGAGTTGACTTCACAAAACAATCTTTCATCGCATTTTGGGGCATTATGAAATTTTTTCGTGATCTCTATTCAACCAAGGTGAAAAGAAACATGACAAAAGTTCGTCAAGCCGTAACAAATCATTTATGGACCATGACAAAAAGGGCAGACGTTATCATTCCAGAAATCTGGTTAAGGAATACTACCCAACGTCTCCAAGAATTTGAGACTGAGCTCCTCCGCGCAATGAAGAAAGGTGGATGGGATGGTTCTGAAAGTGAGGATACTCAGCAGTGGACATTCTCAGGCGCATTATTTTACTCCATCGTCGTAATCACCACAATTGGTTAGCAAGTACTTTTTTAAAATATATTTTTACACCAAACCCAAATCAATTTATCAAAGTCAACTTACAAATTTTCTTTAATTTATGTGTTTTCTTTACTGTACAAAGTTACACATTAATGGTTTACATATAGTATGTATGCATACCATCCAAGGTTTTTATTAACATCCCTATTTTAATCTTGACATTTAGAAAAAACAATCAAAAGAGTGTACACATATACACACTTTATATATTTACATCATCTACACTATATTTTCAACGATTATTTGCAGGCTAACGAGAAACAGACCAAAGTCAGTTCATAAATTTTTCTAATTGTATGGCAAAACCTCGTCGTAAACTAAAAATATGAGAATGAATAAGAGCCCATAAAATAAACCCACACTTTTTCCGTTCATAGACTAAACTGTGAAACTGTACTATGTAAACTACTTAATCTTATGATATATTTACATCATCTAACTATGCATATAGCATTGATAAAGATTTAAGATTTTTTAAAGATTTCGTTACGACATGACATGATATATACACAGACTACAACAAAAAAGGCACACAAGAAGAATAATAAATAAACACATGATGCGTCACGTCAAACAAAACATTAGATCGGCATTCTTGAGTCGTGTTTTATGTCAGTAGTCCTTTCCTACAAACATGATTAACTACAATACTAAAAGTTCCCGACTAAAACGGGATATCTCTCTCTTAACTCATCTCCCTTCCTTCCGCTATCTGAATCTCTTGTCTGACTGAACAACTGTTATTTTTGGTCGGTTTACTCGCGAAGTAATGCTAACAACGCACGTTTTCATGCTTTAAAAATATAATACTATTACAGTGCATAATCATTATGAAAGAAAGCGCACTTTTGTTTTTGTCCTTTGCTCTCAATCATCCGATATAACTCGCGTTGCCACTTTCAGTTGGTCTTCTTTTGTAAGGAATGGATGAAGGAGGAGATCCAAGGTGTCGTCAATTATGGAACCTGAGCCCCTCACTATGTTCTTGAGAAGGGCACGCCGAATTTGCGACCTACTCACAGACTTGACAGAATTTGTTGAAGAATAGGCTCCATTTTCGTCAGGAAAAAAGGTGCGAGTACCACGGGTAGAGGTACAGCATCTTATTCTGCTGCCGCCATCACAAGTGCCCTGAAACAAAATTTTAAATCTAAGTTAAACAAATTTCCTTTCATAGTGATCAGTATGATCATGATCATCACGTTTTGCTTTGTTTAAAAATTAGACACGCTTTTTCAATATGGAATGTTACACAAGCATTTTGACAAAGTCACATACAAAAGAATGCTAAGAATGAACATCTTCATATCAAAATAGCTGATCGTTTGTTTCATGAGCCTATCAAGATAATACGTTAATAATCATAATAGCAGCAGCTGCGTACTAATGAGAACACCATTTTTTTTATTTTTTGTTCTTTTATAGCATCATGGAATAACATTGTTTGAAAAGCAAATTTGATATGTTTACAAGCACGGAAGCTAAAATTTGGTGTGTTTTTGTGCGTGTGTAAGCACTTGTTTTATGATCATCATCATGATTCTATCTTCGTCATGTTTTCTTTTTCAAACTACAAAGTCCAAAGAAAAGTGTATAAAATTTCTCTCACATGAATGCTTTGGATTTTCGCCTAATAATCGTAAAAAATATTTAAACTCTCTTCCCATTTCCCTTCGGCAATCAATATGTCTCGATATTTTTTTCTCTCACTTTTGACTAATATGTGCTTACTTTATAGGGCTATTTTTGGATCATTGCGTATACGATGACGCTTATAGTATCGTCTAAAGTCTGACTAAAGTTTTGCAAAATAATGTTGCATGAAAGCTTTATTATTATTATTGGGTATGAGGGAGGGAAGCCTCCTCTTCACTGAGGAAAGATTCATTGGTAATGTTTTTGGCTGTTAATCAAATTCATTTTTGAACTGAAGAGAAGTATAGGGCAAAGTTGGTATATGAAAGTTTGACGTTGCAGGTTTTAAACACAAATTGTTTATCTCAGATAAATGGGCTTTTCTCCTTAAAGTGCTCATAAAAATAACCCATGCAATTTGGGTAAAATGAAATAAATGTTTTTTGAAATTGCTGCCAATGATCATGAAACTTACGGTTTCTCTTGCGGGCAAGAAACAGCCTCTGTTCACTTCTTCACAGGTGCATGAACCTCCCCCTCCGCCTCCTGAAGAACCACCACTGCCAATGCCTCCTATACCGGCGGGAAGTGTGCTTGCACTGTTTCCTCCAAATAGGCTTGAAATAATGTTACTGAAGATACCTGTAATCCCTCCAACAGGGGCACGGAAATTAGACGTTTGTCTTATGGGATCATATTCTGTTAGAAAGGTGTGGTTAGTGGTTTTTGCAAAAGAAAAAGATTAGAAAATTAGTATATGTTAGTAAAAATGCATGAATTAATAAAAAAATAAGTGTTGTTAGTTATTGTTCATTAGACTTAGCCGAGTGACTTGAGTAGTAGTAGAAGTGGAGTTAGGAATGGAAGCTGGATATAGCTTACCATACAAGCAGCAGCCGTAATGCAAAACTGCTAGATTTTGTTTAGTTACATATTTTAAAGCATAATAGATGCAGCACACGAGGAATTAATTGTTAAATCATTTCATTTTTGTAATTTTTAGATTAATTTTCAAGCTTTCGACATAACACTATTTTAAAGCAATACTTAAGCCTCGTTATACAATATAGATAGCTTTATGCGATTTATTGATTGATATAGATTATACTATCATAAGTTTATCTGATCGAACTACTCTACTGTTACGACTTTTAAAAGTAAGAATTCAGAAGCACAGTTATAGTAGGTTGAGGTTTTTTGTCCCGGTTCACCTGAATGACCAATGACCAACTAATCTAATAAATTACAACCTCTGATTTACAATGCGTCAATAAAAAGAAACGAAGAGTTTGCAATGAGATCAATTAAAAAGCAAGCAAGTTAACGGTTTGTAGTTGGATCTTCACATTGCATTGGAATGTTTGCCACCACAAGAACTGAATACGACTGACGTAATAAATAAAATCAGAGTTTGAAGAGCTCACCAAAAAAATCCTTTCATCAGAAAACTCACTTATTTTGCATCAAATAAAATAAATAATTTAAATAAATATTTTAAAGAAAAATTCACTTGAAATAAATATATTCACACCTGCTTAAATAGGAAATAGAAAAGAAAAGTGCAATTTGCAGAAATTAAGAATTTTGAAAAGATTGAATTGCAGATAGACCGACAGACAAAATATATTGCGTGTAGAACAAAGAAAACTTCTGATGCTAAATTTTTTTGTCATCTGCCGACTTACTATTATTCTCTGCTATAGAGGTACCAGCATTTATGCCTTGGTCAATCGCTTGTGATGCAATCGAACCTCCAATGCAAGCGCCCGTATTACATGTGCCCCCACTACCACCGCCGGAATCTCCCCCCTCACCTTGTCCACTACTGCTACCACCCCCTGATCCTCCACTGTTACTACTCCCTCCTCCACCATTGTCTGTAGTTGGAGGAGGAAATCCAGAAGAGGAGGAATCTCCTCCACCTCCTGATGAACTAGAACTAGGCCTACTTGTAACTGGCCTATTACCTGGCCTTCCTCCTCCAGTAATTGTGTTCAGTAAACCAGGCAGGAACAGCCTTCCTTGCACATCTTCAATTTTCAGTTTCACATCCTTCTTGTCTAAAAATTAATTTTATTTTTAGTGACACATGCAAGATGCTTGATGCGTGCAAAGTTAGTCCTCAGGTTCATGCAAAACCTTTAAAATTGTATTTCCCAAAAAGCTTCTTTTTTTAAAATAGAAAACTGCTTACCATTTCCATCACTTGCTATTTGCCCTCCAAAAATGAGCCTGTCTCCACTTCCAATGGAATTTTTAGGTCCTGTTTCCGCCTGTGGATTCCATACCCATTGTGGTAAAGCACTAACAAATACTGAAAATACTCCTAACAAAATACTTATGACTAAGGTACACTTTGAGAGATTCCTGGATGGTTTCATATTGCCCCCTTTTATATTTTGAACTTTAACAAACAAACAAAAAAACAGAACTGCATTTGCCAAAAAACAAAATTAGTTTGAATCAAGCATTCAATTTTTTTACATCTTAACATGTCACAGGGATACACGCGAAATTATATGACAATGACTTATCAAGAGATTGGGTGAACAAATGAAACTGTAAACTAGTCGAATTTTGTATTTAACTAAATTGTTAATTTGCGTTGGTGAGTGATATATTGCCACTCAGTCGTCAGCAAAGACATGAAATTGAATTTGACTATATGGCATTAGTACATTAGATAAACTGATCTTTGACGCAGATATTCATACCCTTGTCATTGTTTAGTATTTACCATCACGTTACGTAGTGCAGGCTGAGGGACTATAATCGCCATCATCGTCATCACATGACCTATTATGGTGCAGCAAGGTAGAGTAGCCCCTTTGAACCAGTAAAATAGGCATAATATTATATGAATATATCATTCTTCTTTTAAAAACAGTGAAGGAGTCTGTGAGATTGAAATAATTTTCAACCTATTCGCTACTAATTCGCAGTATTCCCAATAAAGGGCAACGTCATATCATTTTGCAAGTTATGTAACTTTTCAAAGTTTAGATTAGTAAAAATGGGGATACGCATGTTTAGTCTATTCAATGTATGTAAATCTTCTGAAAATCATTCGTCTTTTAATCATTCATTCATTTTTATACAAGCTTCTTCATTTCCTTTGAATGCCTAGAGAGGTTACGTGTGAAAATTAAGGAATCTTTTTCCATCATGATGCTAATGAAAGGTGTGGTGCCCAAAACGCATTGTATACAATAATAGCGTGGAATTGAATTTTGTGATTATAAATTGTTTATCTATTAATAACACGTGGGAGTTTTTATGAGGCTGAGGATTTGTACATTTAATTCATTCATGATTAGTTATAAAGAGCGGCATACGGTACATTGATATTGATGTTGGAAGTTCACATACGAGGGAAACTATTGAATGAAATTTTTTGTAGCTTCTATAATAAATTGTTTTAGTATGAACTTTTTTTATGCTGAGGAGATGCAAAATGTACTTTGCCTAATGACTAAATAAAGGTCAAGTTAAACAATTTTTAAAATTTCATAATCGTACTTTATCCAAGTATGTATTTTGAAAATTTTAATTCAAAATGCATGCATGTGAAGCCTAGAATGTTTTAAGTCGAGGAACATAAATTATCATAAAATTAATTTAAGGACAAGAACAGAACAGGTAACATGAGGTGATTCTTTTTGAAAAGCCGGAAGCGTGTTTTGAAGTTATCAAAATAATATGACAGTAGCAGTAGCATTAGCCATCTTTCGTAGATGTGATATGTTCGAGTTGTCAGATGAATTCTATCTATGAGTGGATGAAATAAACCCAACAAGTAAATATTTTATGTCGGCATTCAGTATTGTCCAGAACCACTGTAATCACATTTTTCAAATATTTTGATCATATCTGTCTTTACTTTTTAAATTAAATTGAAATTAACTGCATTTTATTTTTTTACCAGGTTATGGACACATTTCCCCGAAAACGGTGTGGGGTAAAGTAGTAACAATTTTCTATGCAATTCTTGGGATACCTTTGATGCTTCTTTGTTTATCCCATATCGGTACTAAAAATACAATTAATATGCAAAGCACTATATTCTACATTGAAGATATTAAGAATTCCAGTTTTTTAAATTAAATACCTCATATAATTGCAGGTGACTTCTTGGCACAAGCATTCCGATTTGTATACTGGAAAGTAAGTACATCATTTAATTATGTTTGCTTCCGTTTCCATTAAACTGGATCAATTAAAATGAGTTCATGTACTCTTGCTGTAACAGGTATGCTGCTACATGTGTACAAGAAGACCTCGCGTTATTATTCGCCGTCATCCGGCCAGTACATTCCGTCGCTCACGAAGTCTTCGAGCACCTGGGCCTACAAAATATACCAGGTAATGGTAAATACCCACGCAAATCTCTTCCATTCCAAAACCTTCAGATCAGCTTTAATATTTTAGTAATGAATCGCTTCATGCAAATTTTGGGACCTTGTCCTTGTACTTCACAACTACCACAATGAGTTTTGTTATAATTTTGGGATGAATGGATTGGATAAGTAGTGTAGTTAACCAAAATATCATGCAACTTATGAATTTCCTTCTTTGAAATACAAAAATAACACGTTACATTTTGCCAAGTAATGCATACAAAAACTAATTGTTTTAACTTATGCTGGATTTTCTTTTATAATAACTCTACACACAACTCGGCCAATTCGTAGTGGTAGTGGTAGCCAAAGAGGGTTGAGGAGATCTGCATCACAGGCAATGAGGAGATCAGCAAGGATTTCGCAACGTTCCACTGACTCTGCTTACTCAGATTCAGCCATTTACACTGAATCTGATTATAGGCAAGTTAACCTTTAGAGATTATAATCACACACTCATTTGCAAAAACTGACACATTAAAAGAATGACTATGACAGAGATTTTACCGAAAAAGGATTATCTTTAAAATAAATTAGAGATGACATTTTGCATTTCATTTAATATTCCGCTTAAATTAGGAGGGCCCATTCAGATGAGGACGTTAGAAGGGCCATTCTCACTAAATCCCCTTCTGTCACAGGAGTGCCTTCCTCCCCTGGCGTTGGTATGCAGATCCCCAAATCCGTTTCTGGTTCTTCAGGTGGTCTTAACGTCACTTCGGCTGCAGCAGCAAGACATTTACAAATCATGGAGCCCCCACAAACTACACAACAGCTTATACGACATCATCATCCAAGGAATATACAGGTTAACAAACGTGTGTGCACCCAAATCATAGCCTACACGCAAAAAGCAAATTACCTAATCTTGTTTTGTACTTTAGCTCTGCACTAAATTATAATTTACCGTGCACTGCATCATGTAGACACTATTACCTACGACTTGGCAACTGACACCTTGCGATATGAACAGAACGTGGCCTATCTTTACAGTTTTGGTAGTGAGGTTGCATAACCTCAACTGTCATCATAAAAGCACCTTTAACATCCCCCAGTACATTTTTGCCCACTTCCTGAAATTTTCCACGTAAACTAAATGAGAATTTAATGTAATATAGAACCAATATAAGTACTATTGACTATTTGGCTCGTTTACTGATGAGCTGTAAAAACCACAAGTATATATTGAACATACTGCTAGTAGTAACCAGTGGTCCGAGTTTGCTCTTCGTGAAGTATTGTGTGTGTCGTTTCGTTTTCTCAAATTG
>JAQFXM010003644.1:0-19483 GCA_034693345.1 Entomobrya multifasciata
AATCTACGAGTAAAAATGACCCAGAATCGACTATTCACTTGCTGGTTTGCGAGCGGCATTTTTTTGAGTTCCCTAGTAAGAGTATGACGTTTTAATCCTAAGTGTAAGGTTCATGAAACTTCTTTTCATGAACCTTGTAAATTTTCCATTCATTTGTTAATTCATTTTAAGTTAAGTAGAGTAAGAAACGATGATGATGGCATGTGTATTCTAAACAGTTGAAAGACCTTTGTATTCTTTGTTCTCATTTTTTTACTTGAACTTGTCGTCAATGTTTTGTATGTAAGCTACAATAACCTGAGCAAGCTATAAAAGCTGGAGGAGAAGATACGCTCGGGGCCCACTACATTTTAGAGTCTTTTGCGGTGCACTATGCCCAAAAGACCAGTCAATTTTCCAAGTATTTTAACTGTACAATAAACTCTCTTGACTCAGTAAACCAAATTACCCACTTTGTAGTTTGAACTATTTTTACTCCTATTGACATTTCCACCTCAATCTCAACCTTACCATTTTACACACTCAACCACCACCACCACCTCACCATCATCAGCTCATACAAAAATCATAGCAGTGAGGCGAGAGGCTCTACAAACCACTCTAGCATACACGCAAGCATAAGTAGCAGTGAACCAATCTAGATTCATTGATGTTGCAGCTGTTGGTAGCAGTGCAAGCTCATCCATTCAAACATCCTCATATTTTAATGAACAATTATAATCACTAACTAAATTTCAAAATAGCTAAACTGTCCCCCTTAAAACAACAGGAATCTAGTTGATTGTAAAGCTGAGAACCTTTTATTTACGTGTCGGAACCAATCGAGCAATCCTTTGAATTCTATAATAGCAATTGGGTGTTGTACACTTTGGCCCAAGAAGAAACTATATTAACTAAAAACACACCAGAAATAATCGGTCATCTTTAAATGCAGCCTTAAAAATATGGTATTTGTATAGCTTATAATATCAAAGAAAATTTTGTTCAAGAAAGATACTGATAGAATGCATATTAAAATAAGAGCTCGAATCACCTTATTAAGTATATTCTTTAAATAAATCAAATATGAAGCATAATTTGACTTGCTAAAAATGACGTCAATGATGGTATTTAAATGTTTAAGTAAAAGTAAACTATATTGAAATGTGCGATAAACTAAAAGCTTTGTCTTTTGCATCAGATCACTTAATAATAAACTGAAGTGCCATTTTATAAGGTGAGCGGAAAGCAGGTCGTATTCGCAGAAAAATCAACTAATTTTAAGAAGCAATCACCACCTAACCGTTGCCATGATATGCTCTGGTCACACGTAATTGATTGTTATCATTTACTGAAAAATCTTCTGAACCACAAATAAATCATGCATTATTTGTTATTTTCTATGACAAAGTCGAAGTCTGGCTTCTTGGTAATATATTACTGCTTGCATTTTGAGCTACACATGTAACCCACATACCGTTATAATCCAACAGGAATCTAGCTGATTTTGAAAGCAAAGAACTGTTGAGCTACGTGTTGAAGAATCAAATAAAGTAATACAAGTAATCTAATATATTTAGATACGTTTAGTGAAACCATCCCATTTTTAAAAGGGAATCGTAACCCAATGAAACAATAATGTATATTTAGAGTATAGCTTGGGAAAACAAAACCATATAAAAGCTACATAAATTTTAATATATGGACTGATAGCAGAATATTCAAATATAAGCTCGACTTTATTCGATTTTATGCAATATTTTTGAAAATATCAAATATGAAGCATACTTTGTCTTACGACTATGACGTCAATATTAATATAAGAAGTTTTATGTAAAAAACTAAATACTAACTTTTTATATCGAACTGTGTGATAAACTAAAAGCTTTTAGATGTTTGCATTAGATCACTAAATAATAAGCTAGAATACCACATCATAAAGCGAGAAAAAAGCAGGGCGTATTCACGAAAACAAACTTCAGGCATTTTTTATCAAGCGTCCGCCACTTAACCGTCGCCATAATATTCTTTGGAAAAAATAAATAGATTGTTATCACATACAGAAAAATCCCCGAGCCAGAAATATAGTATAACTTATTTGTTGTTTTCTACGACAAAGGCGAAGCGGAGTTTTTTAATAATGCACTATTAGTAGCATTTTGATATGAGAAAGAAACTACAAACTATTTTAATCCAACAGGAATCTAGATAATTTTGAATGCTACGAACCGGTGAGTTACATCTTGAACGATCTAATAGAGTGATATGAGAAATTCAATGGAGATACTAAAAATTATACAAATAAGGAGTCAACGGGAAATTTAGCCAAATAAAACAGGGCAAACATACTAAGAGTAGAGCTTGGGACATCAGAGTCAGACTACATTATTTTCAATAAAGAAACTAATGAAAGAGTATTGACATATCTGTTCGAGTTACATCCTTATAAGTGTGTTTATTTAATCCAGTTATGAAGCATACTTCGACTTGCTTAAAATGATGTCAATCTTGGCAATAATGTTTGAACAAAGTAAACTATGTTCTTGTTATAACATAATATTTATAATTATATCTTATGTTTGTATTGTTATAATTACGGCAATTTTGCAAGATCCGCGATTTGTGAATAAATAAATACATGAATATTGAATTATGCTTACATAGCCCGAGAAAGATTCAAAAACGTAACCATCTGGGATTAGCGGAAAATTAATGAAAAATTCGTATTAAAAATTATCACTGCTTCCTATTGAATTTATTAAATCACGAAAAATTTGTCCATAGTATCATATGTTTTACTTATGCCTTACAATTCATTGCAAATAAAAATTAGGTAATTTGCTAAACACAACTTTTGTTGTTACTCTATATGGGTGAACAAAATGTTGATATTTTACTTAAAAATAAGAGAAAAAAACGCAACATAATCGACTTGTTATGTTTGTACGCATAACTACAAAGGGTCACATGACAAAGCAAAAATGTATTTTGTATAACTTAAGCTGGTGAGTGTTTTCTATTTAATATGATAAACCGCCTTATTTGGAAATATTTTAATCAAACCTAAGTAAAATATATTAATCTTTGTTCACAAATTTACATTATATCATTGAAATTTGTATTATATTAGTAATCTTAGATAGTGAGCACCAAGTCAACTGTGGAATCTATGCTATATTTTATAATATTGACGTTTGTATTATGCTCGTAGTAATTAACACTTCCAAAATACATTCTGATATCTTTAGTTGCACGAACGTGTCGTACAAGTTCGCGAAACAATTTCCTAGAGCAAAGCCCTGCATTTATGTTTTCTGTCAACATGCGTTCCCAAGATTCCTTTATTTGTTTACTTACCGTGTTCACACTTCCCGGAACAGAATACCCAATTGCAAGAATTACATTTGCAAAAAACAGAGCGGATACTAACAAACAAAGTGTTTCTATATTTGTAGAGGAGCGCAAATTTGGATCTAGGAATATCGTTCCCAACAAAATACTACCTATAATTACCACTATTTTATATGGCAAGGCAACACTACATCCAAAACAGTTGTTTACCATTTCGGTGTAAATTACAATTTTTTTGTATTCAATAATTTGCCATTTAAGTTTCAAATGTGGCATGGATGTGTGTTTGTGGGCAGCTTGATATTTAATTATTCGGTTTATTAAAACCATTGTTGCGAAGTAACTTGAAAACATTGTTCCGCAAAACACAAAGCAGCTAATTTGACATAAATACGAATAGTTCCAAATATCAATTACCCGAAAAATGATTATTAGTGTTCGGGAGAATAATGAAAAGCTTTCAACATTTAGTTTTACGTATATAGTTATTGAATCAAAGTCTGACAGTAATGTCAAGAGAATGTACTGTACTGGTGCTAAGACTGATACAAATAAAAGATTGCCAACATTAAATTTTACTCCTTTAGATAACCGAACGCATTTCACATTAAATAAGCTATTGACAACGGTGATTAGCTCGTCAGTTTTGTAAAAAGGAAACAAATAAGTAATAAGCACAGCAATAAACACTGTCAGCCAGTAGCTTAATTTAGTCATTTGATTTCCATTAATTGCTAAGCCGTCAGTTAGATCTACATTGAAAAGCGCCCATCCCTTTACCAAATAAATCACAACGTGAGAAAATAGGATCCATTTTGATGACAAATCGAAATTAGTTGTTTTGCTAATATGAATAATATCATCTTGACTTTCATCTATTTTAAATGGAAATAAATTAAAGCCAGTGAGATTACATATTTTTATATGCAACAAATACAAATATTTTAACGTTAATCTCCTTGGATTTATTTTACAACTTTTCATTCTATCTAGTGTATTGGAGCCTAATAAATATCTATACAATATCCTTGGAATATACTTTTTAAACAATTTAATACAATACCTTTAGGACTAAAACTTTTGTAAATGATCTATCTGTAATATTGGTTGAGTTTCGTTGATTTTTTGTAGTTATTTAGGTAATTTACATTAAAGTATTTTGTTTCTTTTAGCACAGTTGTTATATTTCAATATACAATAAATCTTACTATATTATAAGCTTTCTTGGCTTTGGTGTTCGGTAACCGATAAAAACATCACTAGAAATGGCTTTTCTAAATTGAAATAGTAAAAGCTGCATGAACCCTGCTTTTGTTGTTTTATTGGTTTCATACGCAATCAAATATAACTTGCACTTAAATACTGGTACTACATATCAATATCAAATATTTGAAAGTAGAAAAAGGCCTTCCACACAAACAATTGTTTATAGTCGGGCTTCAGGTAAACGACTAGTGATTAAAGGTAACGCTTTAACTTAAATATAATAAAAGATACATAAGTGAAATAAATCATCAATGTTTAATTTATGTTATGTGACAGTTAAACTTCCTAAACCTTTTAGGTGGTTGCTTTTTAAAATAAATTATTGTTGATGTCACCACAAACGTTCAAGCCACGAAATGTGCCGAGTTAATAAATCACACTGAATTTTAGGGTCTTGTTCAACTTACAACGGTATTTTGCACTCCTGACCAGATATTTGGTTTCGATTTAGTACCACTTAACCAGGCAATTAAGTAAAGCAATTACATCAAAATGGAAAAACAAGTTACAGTTAAAATTTGGTAAAGTAGTTGAAATGCTGCCCAATTAAGTAACCTGACTTAAAAACTCTGAAAGCTTTTCTAAATCTGGCTGCACACAATACACTTGTAATAAAACAGCTTGAAGTAAATTCAATTTCAAAGTAGGCGGAAGAGAGGTTTACCCATACTTTTAATTTACAGAAATAATAAGACAAAAACAGGAAGATTATAAACCATTGTTACAGTTCAGAAGAGTAGGAGATTCAAACAAGCACGATGCTTGCATTCCAAACGAAATATGAGCAAGAAGCTTGAATTTGGAACCAACTTATACTAACTTCATACCAAATTACGACAGTTGTCATGTCACAAAGAAAATTGTTCTCGAAAGAACTAGAACCCCAGACCAAAAGGTTTTTATTCTCTTAAGATAGCACACCGACTTAAATCCACGATTAACGATTTGATAATGATAATAAGCTGATGTGTAATATATTTCTCATAATTATTAAATAAAAGTTAGCGTCTTTATGGACAAAGACGTCTTAAGTAAGTTAAATAATATAATAGATACTTTTAGTGGCAACATCCCATTTCTTAAACCTCGCGAGGAATAATCAATTAGGAGAAAAAGTAGTCCAATAAAACAAGCCATTTGTAGAGTATAGCTTGGGATATCCAAATCCAAGCCATACGAACGATAAATTATTTTCAATAAAGAGAGTTGCCATGCTCGAGTTACCTTAATACGTATATTTTTTAAATTAATTAAATATAAAGCATACTTTGATTTACTAAGAGTGACGCCAATGATGGTATTTAAACGTTTGAGTAAAAGTAAACTATATTAAACGATATTAAAAGCGATAAACCAAAAGCTTTTGGGTTTTTCCATTAGATCAAATAATAATAATCTAGAATGCCATA
Organism: Entomobrya multifasciata; assembly: GCA_034693345.1. Classification (NCBI taxonomy): domain Eukaryota; kingdom Metazoa; phylum Arthropoda; class Collembola; order Entomobryomorpha; family Entomobryidae; genus Entomobrya; species Entomobrya multifasciata. The sequence continues at coordinate 6,006 of JAQFXM010003644.1, forward strand.
ATATAAAGTGAGCGGAAAGCAGGTCGTAATCACAAAAAAACTTCACATATTTTTTATGAAGCGTCTGCTATTTAACCGTTGCCATAATATTATCTGGTCAAACTAGATTGATTGCTATCACATACTGAAAAATCTTCGGAGCCGCAAATACAGTATGAATTATTTAAAAAATTCTTCGGCGAAGCCGAAGTAGAGTTTCTTGATAATTAATCACTAGTAGCATTTTTTGGTAAGAGAATAATCTACATACCATTCCAATCAAACAGGAATCGAGTTGATTTGAACACTAAGAATCTTTTAGCTACGTGTGGGATACAGTCGAGCAATCGTTTGAATTGTATAACAGCAATTGCATGCTGTGTACTTTAACCCAAGGTTTAACTAACCAATTAGCATTTAGCAAGCTTTTGGTGTTCTGAATTCCGCTTAAGTAAATACACGATGGAATAAAAATTAATAATAGTTTTTTGTAAACACATATACAAGAAATTATGTTGTAGGTTTCTAGGGGTTTTACAGAGTTGTGTCAATTTGGGAATTCAGAACAAGAGATTGCTTGCAAAAACTACATTACCCTGGAAGGCAAGGCCCATCTTTTGAAGTTTAAGTTATGATTCTTTAAAGCAAGAATTACAATATTTGGAAAGTTTTTCTAGTGCTTATGGTTTACTAAAAGCTGCACATTTATTCGTCAAAGAGAAAAAAATTCTAAGTTTTGAGCGCAGTAAGGTATTGAAATTATGGTATACATTTGCCAGGTTTCGTAATGTTTTTAACATTAACTATTGGAAGTTACTGTCGCGATACATGTTTTATTTCATAGTGTTTTCCCAAGTCTAACTTTAGTTCAATAAAGATTCGATTGTTTTAAAACTACTATTTAGTTGTCATTGTTGAACAACAAATATTCATGGTTCACATAATTGAATAACAACATTTGAGAACCTTTACTGACAACCTATACTACAAATAGGTTCCAACATAATACCATGCTTCATTCCTGAAATTTGTGCGGATATATATGATTTTTCTAAAAGCAAGATAATTTTAGTGTAAATTAATCAAAACATACTTGGGTTGTCTCTTTATCAATAATTAATTTCCAACACCAATTTTACTTTGCTTTAAGTTTGGAGGTAGACTATATATTTCATGTTTTGGACAACGTTATGTGTACCGAACACGTTAGTTCAATATGATATTCTTTTTGCAAATCCCTGTGTTACCATTTAGGAGTTTTCGTGCGCTTAGTTCAGAAAACTTAAATATATATTCAATGTCAAGAGGCGGAATTTGTAAAAGAGGCAATTACTTGTATTAAAATCGGTGCTTTTGTTCCTAAAGTTTCAAAGTTTACTTCGAAAAACAGGAATTCGAATGAATCTTATAAATTTTAAATGCTCCTGGCCTGTTTACTAACTTGCACCAATTCATATAGTAAAAGCAAGTGTGCTCTCAAATTGTCCCTTTGAATATTTAAAAAAACTGCTATCTGGCTGACAAAGGAAATTGCTTGGAGAAAGGTGACAATTTATTTATAGTGCAAATTTCGCGTTTGTCATTGGTTTTTCCATAAGCGTTAGAGATGAGTTTAATTTAAAAATATTTATGCCTGGTTCTTCAAAAAATAGCTTAGATGTAATAACTCAGTTTTCCCCGTCTTAAAAATTGTATAGAAATAAAATCTGCTGAACAAATCGTAATCAAGCAGCGTTGATATATGCATGGTTGCTAAAATACTACCAAATTTATTGACCCAGTGATTATTCGAATCAGACAGCTGAGCTACTATGTATGAGCGAAACACACGACAGGCGACCGAGTCGGAAAACACAGTATTGGTAGCATAACAAGCAGTTTGCTTTGCTACCATAAGTTTGGAATCAGAGTTCCTGATTTTTGTGCAAGTAGAAATAAAGTATTTTTAAACTTGACAGCAAAAATGGTCAATAACTCGTAATATATTAGCATAGTAGTGATTTAAAATATTTAACAATAAGCAAGATCCACAAAATACGACTATTTTTTTCCATGTATATCACGTGTTTAGCTTTCACTCTAAGATATGATGGTCTAATGTAATTAATAATAACTGAAAAGATTAAAAGGCCTAAAAGCTTTTTGTTTGTCACATATTCCATAATAATTTTAACCAGTTTTTAGGGATTGCACGTCAGAACTCACGTCTCTTAAATTACATCGAAGAATGGTTGATTAATTTCTTACGTTTTTATGAGTGTATACATATATAGCAACTCGGATTGATATTTCAATATCTTCATACCATTTCCACTAATCTAAAATCTATTTCGTTTTGCGTGGCTTTTTTATCCACTGCTACATATGTATAGTCCACACATTTCGAATTATGTGTACTGGGCTAAATTGTCTGTCAGCTTTCTTTTCCAAAGTGGCTTAAACTTGATCTTAATAATTTAAAGCAATAAAATATAAGCGGTTCAATTACCTTACCCACATTGGTTGACGTAACCTGTTTTGTTAATGTAAATCAATTATAAATATCGTCAGTCTTTCTTCGAGTTCTTGCTGGAAAAAAATCCTTTGAAAATGGGGACACTTTGTATTAAAAGTGTTTAAGTTGGTTGGAGAAGAAAGCTTGTAGCTCATATCTCAATTGGATTGCAATCACGGTTTTTTGGTGAACTGCTGTCTTCCCATTGTCAGTTTCCCGTACATTTTGTTTTACTGAATTTGTACCGTAAACTGTTAAGCTTGCGTAAATTGGTTTTACATTCAGCTGATTAACTTTAAACCAATCGTTTCTTGTTATCATTGAATCGCTTACCAAAAGCCAGAATTATATAAGTGGTTTATAAAAACACTGCTATCTGGCTGACGAAATACATTGCTTGGAGAAAGGCAACAAATTATTTATAGTGCGAATTTCGCGTATGTCATTAGTTTTTTCTATAAGCGTTGGAGATAAGACTCATTTTAAAATATATATGTCTGGTTCTTCAAAAAGTAGCTTAAATGTAATAACTTAGTTTCCCCCTAACACAAATAGCCACCTGTGTACTTACTTTGCTTAAAAGAGCAAAACTAAAAAGCAAGTAGCTTAATTCTTTAATCTCAAAACTATAGGACTAAATTTGTGAAAACAAATTTAAAAAATCTTATATCGTTTGAAAAATTTCTTCTAAAACATTGATAAAAAATTCACTGGGTTTTAAAATGACAAACAAAAGTATTTGCAAAGCAAAATTAAACAAATTAACGCTCAAATACTGGTTTTTGAAGTATTTAAGAATTTGCAATCTCAGTGGCCTTCATTCATTTCCATTCACAATTAAGGACAGTCAAGATGACATTATTCATATGGATACAAAGGCTTCTTTCAAAGTTCCCTTAAAATGGACCTTATTTGCGCACGTTATGGTTTATTTAGCTAAAGGATGGGCTTTTGTCCAAGCTACTTTAATTGACGATAGTGCACTAGATGGAAATCCAATTTCTAGGATAAGCCTGTGGTTTATACTTTTCTCCTCAGGAGTCTTCACTTATTTGTTTCCATTTTACAAAAGCAAAGAGTTAACTTCTACTGTTAACAGCTTATTTAATGAAAATTGTGTAAAGACATCTGAAGGGGTGAAATTTATTGTTTCAAACGGTGTTGTTGTTTCAATCATTGCACCAATACTGTACACTGTGGCAGCACTGTTCTCAGACATTGATTCAATAACTTCATACCTGGAACGAAACGTCGAAAAATTTTCTCCAACGCTTTTGATTATAATCAAAATACTAGATATTTGTACCTACAGCTATTTATGTCACTTTGTTTGCTTTTTACTATATGGAATGATGATTTCGAGTTATCTGGCAATATTGGTTTTAATAAAGCAAATAAGCAAAGACCAAGAAACCTACAAGAACTCAGCTCGGCCACTTGGCCAACTTAAATTGCAAATTTTCAACTACAAAAAAATTGTGATTTACACCGAAATGGTTAACAGTTGCTTTCGTAGCAGCATGGCTCTGCCATTTAAAATAATTGTAATTACAGCAACTGTTTTGTACGGCACTGTGGTGCTAAATTCAAATCTCAGAACTTCTACCAGTATGGAAACATTTTGCTTTATAATTTACACATTGTGTATAATCAATGTAATTATGGCAATTGGGTATTCGATTCCTGGAAAAGTAAATCAAGTAAGCAGGCAAATAAAATATAGTTGGGAAATTATTTTAACCGACAAAAGAAAAACTGATCTTTGTTCAAGAAAACTTTGGCGGGAAATCGTTCGCGACGTAAGGGCAACAAGAGATATTAGAGTTTACTTTGGAAGTGTTAATTATAATGAACATAATACAAATGTAACTATTGTAAAGTTTAGCATAGATTCCACAGTAAACATGGTATTAATGACGTAATTTCCCAGTAATGTTGGAGAGTAATAATTTGAAAGATATTAAAAAAGTATCTTATCAATTAGTTTGCACCTAATATTTTTAAACACGCCAGAATATATCGTATTGTTTGTAAGTTGTCAAGAGCTCATTTTTTAATGTTTAAGATCGTGAAAATGGATAATATAGGTTTTTCATTTAAGTACAAAAGAAAGAAATATTTGTAAGCTTTACTTTAAATCACCTGAATTTATTTTTATGAAATTCTTGTTTTACAAACCACTTAATTTTGGTCTAGCAATAAATTGTAGGGCAAATTTAGAGTGGCACTTATGATAAAACTAATAAAAGTTAACCAAAAACCACATCACAGTCTTATCGAATGAACTGCTTTTACCACCCCTGCAACAAAATCTAGGTTCTTAATTATGTATTGCATAGATTGTGCTACATTTCGTTTAATTCGTTAATTAAGCAGGTATACGTTATTTGAACTTGTATGTATATCTTAACCAAACCATTTCCGTGTATTATGAAGCAGTTTAACCAGTTTTGTTCATGTGAAGCACCAAAAGACACTTTGTTGCATCATAATGCAATGCTCTTTTATATGCTCACAAGTTACAGTTTAAAGATTGTGGTGGATTGTAATTATATATTTACGAGTTCTGCAAATTTCTACTAATGCGATGGCCTGTAAAGTGGCATTAATAAGTACTATTCATATAATTGTAGTGTTACCTCTTGGAGTAAAAGCAAGCTACTCATCATGCTATCAACAAGGCGCCTAGCTTATACTAAATAAAGATACGCCAATGAACTCTTTCACTTATTTTTTACTAACGAGGAAATTACCAGGTCACTAAATCAGCTAGAGCTTTGAAAAATAGTGAAGTATATCAATTTTGGTACGCTGATTACGATTATAACTACCAAAACCCCGAATGGAGCCATTTGGAATTACGAGAATTGATGAAATATAGGCATTTTGAAAGCAAAATTTATCAGTTAAAGAATGCCATTACAAAAGCGTTGCATATACTCGTTCCGCATAATTCCAAATGGCTCCATTCGGGATTTTGGTAGTTATAATCGTAATCAGCGTACCAAAACTGATATACTTCACTATTTTTCAAAGCTCTAGCCGATTTAGTGACCTGGTCTAATCCTCGTAAGTGGAATCAAGATTTTTGTTAAATTTATACGTAATTTTTATTGTATATTACGATTTATAGGTTTTAATACAGGATTAAAGATTTGATAATGTTATTAAGATGATGTGTAATATATTTATCATAATAATAATAATAAAGCATTTATTGTCAAAATGTATCCTCGAAAGGAAACTTATACATTCATGACATGTCAAAAATATTACAATTCACATTCATATACATAATTTACTACAGCTTCAATACAGGAGTAATCACAAGTAGATTCATTGGATTTAGTAAGATCATTTGATTGTAAACTTAGAAGATACGCTAATAATTTCTTTTGGAACATTGAAAATGAGGAATTATTCGTTACAATATTATCAGGTAATTATTAAAACAAAGTTAACGTCTTTCTGGACGTTTAAGTAGGTTAAATAATATAATGGATTTTCACGTTGAATAAAAGAATTATTTAAAGCTATATATTTGCCTTAACATATCGTAATAACCATCAGTTTTCTATATGCTCATAAGCTCATAGCTATATTTTCCAAACAACATATTATTTATTCATGTGATTCTGTCTTAGCTGGTCGGAATAAAACACGTCAATGTTTACTTGTAATGCAATTGGAAGTCAAGGAACAAAGGTTTAATACTCCTTTTAAACATTTCATTTCTAGCAACAGAAAATATAATCACTTGAATTGACAGGTGTTGCAAAAACAGCTTTTGTAATATTTTAAGTGGTCAAATACATTGTGACATGCGTCCACCCACATTTTAAAAAGGAACGATTAATTTCACAGGTATCAAAAGTATGTTTAATTTCCGATTTCTTCAATTAGATATGGTGTTACATTTCACTCTTTTTGAAAGCCAAAGGTAAAATGTTGATATAAAATGAGTGTCACAAAATATTCCCAAGTTTCCATATTTTTGCTTTATTCTTTTTCGTTTATTTGATTATAACTTGTTCGTGTCCACTTGACAAGTTTGACAGCAGCTTTTTCGTTGGTTTCCAGATATCTATCTTAAGCTCTACATATCATGGATAGTGCAATTTTAAATTTCAGATGCTTTATTTGTGTGTCAAATATTCGAAAATATTTTATTCATTCGTCGATAGTATTTTAACAAATATAATTTATTAAATATGTTCTTTAAAAAACATTTAAAATATGAATTGAGGGAATATGAAGACAGCAAATAGATATAAAATAGTATATTCAAGTCATCTCGCATTTGTGAGAAATCAGCAATCAATTTAAGTATAAAACACATTAAAACTCAATAATATTTTATAAATCTCGTTGCAAAATACTTCTTCTGACCATTCGTTGAAACAGATAAGAAACTTGCACCGGTTTTTTTCTGAGCATATGAGCAAATTAAATTTATATTTTATTATGCAGCTGTATTTGTTCCAATTTTTGACAGTTTTGGTAAGTGTTGTTCAGTCGATTGATCGACGTGAATCATAATTTATCATATAACCGAACATTTAGCATAAATTGTTAGCAACTTTATTGAATTTGGACAAAATAAAATACCTAAAAACATTTGTGACATTTCGAAATCCTAGAATGCACAAGTTTATAAACGAATTAATTTCGTTTCGTTCTAAAAGCAAAAACAAAATACTAACAGTAAAACCAAGCGGAAAAACTACGAAAACAACTTCAATGCTTCCCTGTAAATTCGATGGTTGAAACACTCGCACCACAGGTATATCAGGTAGACCTTTTTCAGCATAAAACTGTTTCCAATATGAATTCTGGTATTGCACAAGTCCTAAACTAAATAAAGCCTTCATTCTTTTAAAAATCTTATCCGGAATCCATCCATAAAACACAATTCCATAGCTACTTGATGCAAATACTTCTTTTCCAAAGCTTATTGGGCTTTTGAACATATCAAATTTATAATGAAAATTATAGTCTGCCTTCAAATCCAACATATGATCGTCCGATAAAATCACTACAACACTTTAAGATAATGACAATTTCGAAAATAGTCCATATGATACAATTCAAAATCCTTACTAGTTGGTGGTGCAAACATGCTACTGATAGACCTTGTATCACCTTTGAAACAGTGGGAACCTGTTTGATTGAAACAAGTTTTACATAAATCAAATCTCTTTCGTATTTCAGTCTGATTAATATCCTTCCCATACTTTATAAACGATACGGAATAAATTATGAAATTGTTTTCGACAAGTTGTTTCAAAGTAGAATATGGCAAAGGACGAATAGGGCTAACGATTGACGTTATATTTTGTCCTTTATAACCATTACTTAAAATAATGCCCATTAATAATAGTGAACAAGTTGCCAATCGAGCATGTATCCAAACAAGTTTCAAATTTTTTGGAAATCCTTTTCCCAACAAATTTTGCAGACATGCATACGTGTACTCTATATATATCTTAAAAAATTGAAAATTGCTTTGTGGTTTTGATGACAAACGAGATGTGGGTCTTTGAATTTCGTCCATAGTAGATAAAAGAATTGGCGATATCATCAACGCAACAATCACTATGGCAATCCAAGATTATATGTCATATGAGGATACTAAGTCACTAAACAGTGTTTTCTCAGTAAGACGTCCTTAAGCAACGAAAAGTAAGTTAGATTGATGAAGCGGAAAGTGAAGCGAAAACATTGACTTATACTGCACAAGTTGTATTTGTGGATATATCATAAGATCTACACCATCTTGATCGCATCCACACGCATTATTATGATTTTCATAAAAGTATCCAGACTGCAATCGTGTTCGCATGTTATCATTTGCCTGATATTTTGAGTTACCAAAAATGTGGTACATCCATTGTTGATCCCAAATACGAAGTGATACATCACCACGTAAATAAAGAAAAAGATAAAGGTACTTGTCATCGTAAATGTGTACTTGTCTTGACTAATGGTAAGGTTTGAATTTCCCAGTGATATGTCTTGGCATAAAACCATTGATTTTCCAGATGACGTTTTCTGTGTATGAATTCAGCTTTGATACGTATAATTTAAAAGCCAATAAATTCAAAAGATCTTCAGGTGACACTATACTTGGTTCAAATGACACACAATTTAGAGCTACAATTTGTTAACAAGTTCCTCAAAATTATAAATTAATTTTCACATGGACATTTTAAGTTCCAAACTCTTTAAATAATACAATAGTAATAAACCGGCCAACAATGCGGATTTTTTTACGAACTGCATAAAATCTAGTTTATAAAATAAGGCCTGATTGCTGTATGACCCTATTCCACAGACGATAAAATACTTTTTTATCCAGTAGTATTCCAAATAAATTGTTAATATTAAATCAATACAATCAAGTTAAAATTACGTGACAGAGTCATAGTAATGGCTACAATTTTATCATCTACCAAGACAACATATAAGGGAATTTAAGACCGATATGCAAGCTTAGCAAAGAAGGCGGTTCCAACAAGAAGCATGCTTAAATTTCATTTCAAACGACATATGAGTCAGAAGCTTTCACCTGCAACCAACTTACATTAATTTCATTCCAAATTTCCACAGTTGCCAGTTCACAAGAAAATTGTTCTCGAAAGAACTAGAACACCCGATCAAAAAGTTTGTATTCATTAAATATAGCCTACTGCTAAACACAAGTTGTGCTATTAAAGTAGAAGGGTACATTTAGATCGTTTCCTTAAAATAAAAAAATTAAATGCGAAAAATCTATTCGTTATTGTTGTACGCATCACTATAAATGGTCACGTAAAAATGTGTGTATGCATAAATTAAGCTGGTCAATAATTTCTATTTAATATGATAGAGTATCAATCAAACATTCAAGCATAAGCAAAATGTGTCTTTATTCGTGTTACATTATTTTCTTCAAATTATTAATAACCTTACAACATTAGTACTAAGTTAACCGTAGAATCTAAGCTAAATTTTATAATATTGACGCTTGTATTATTCTCGTAGTAATTAACACTTCCAAAATACATTCTGGCGTCTTTAGTTGCACGAACGTTTCGAACAACTTCGCGCCACATTCTCCTAGAACAAGGCACTGTATTGATGTTTTCTGTCAACATTTGTTCCCAAGATTCCTTTATTTGTGTACTTGCTGTGTTCACACTTCCTGGAATAGAGTACCCAATTGCAAAAATTACATGTATAACAAACAAAGCGTATACTATCATACAAAGTGTTTCCGTATTTGTAGAGGACCGCAAATTTGGATCTAGGAGTATCGTTCCCAACAAAATACTAAATATAATTAATACTATCTTATATGGCAAGGCAACACTACATCGAAAATAGCTGTTAACCATTTCGGTGTAAATTACAATTTTTTTGTATTCAATAATTTGCCATTGAAGTTTTAAATGTATCATGGCTCTGTGTTTGTGTGTAGCTTGATATTTGCTTATTCGGTTTATCAAAACCATTGTTGCGAAGTAACTTGTAAACATAATGCCGCATTGAACAAAGCAGACAAATTGGCTGAAATACCAGTAGTTCCAAATATCAAGAAGTCTAAAAGTAATTGTAAGTGGTCGAAAGAATAAAGATAAGTTTTCAAAATTTGGTATAAGGTATGCACTTATTGATTCAGTATCTGACAACAACATCATCAGAGTGTACAGCACTGGTCCCAAAATTGATGCAAATTATAAATTGAGAACACTAAATTTTACCCCTTTAGATATCTGAACGCAAGTTAAATTAAATAAGCTGTTGACAATGGCGATTAGCTCTTCAGTTTTGTAAAATGGAAATAAATACATGGTTAGTCCATTACCAAAAAATGCCAGCCAGAAGCTTATTCTAGTCAATTGATTTCCAGTAAGTGCTATACCGTCAACTAGAGCTGGTTTGAAAAAAGCCCACCCCTTTACCAAATGAACCACAACGTGAGCAAATACGATCCATCTCAAGGGTAACTTAAAATTAATCTTTTGGTCAATATGAATAATATCATCCTGAGTTTCATTTATTTTGAATGGAAACGAATTAAAGCCAATGATATTACCTAGTCTTATTTGCAACGAATACAAGTATTTTAAAGTTAATCTCCTTGGATTGGTTTTACTAATATTCTTTTTATCTAATATATTTAAGCCTAAAAAATATCTATTAAATATCCGTGAAAGTGATTTCTGGTACATTTTAACACAACACATTTAGGCAAAATCTTTGTGTAAAGGATTTAATTCTTATTAGCCGAGAATATTGTGTAAATTTCTTGAAGTAAATCTAGAACTTTACATTCAAAACTTTGTTTCCTTTAGCACAGTTTTTGTATTTGAATACTCAATGTTTCGTACAATATTGGAGGATTTATTGGCTGTTGTTTTCAGTAAGAGGTAAAAACATGATTAAAAATGGTCTCTCTAAATCGTGATAATAAAAGCTGCGTGAATCCTGCTTATCTGATTTTATTGGTATCATGCTTAATGAAATATTATAATATGTACTGAAATACTGGGGCTAGATATATAGAATATTTTAAGGTATAAACATAAGTTCCGCACAAAAACTTGTTTATAGTCTGGATTCAGGTAAACGACTTGTGATTATAAATTACACTTATACTTAATTCCAACTAAAGAAATATAAGTGAAATATATCATCAATATTTAATTTAGATTATGTGACAGGTAAACTTCTGAAAGCTTATGTGCAGAGTTAATAAATTAAACTTAGTTAATACGTTTTGGTCTTTGGTTCAACTTAAACGGAATTTTGCACTCCTAACCATATTTTTGGTTCCGACTTAGTACCACTTAACCAGGCAATTAAGTGAAATATTTACATATCAAACGGGTAATGAAAATTCAAATTAGAGCTTAAATTTGGTAAAATATTTGAAATGCCTTAAAACCCTTTATTTAAATAATGATGCTTCTATAAACCTGGCTACACACTATAAACTTAATATAAACCTTAATATAAGGAGATTTTACTAAGTTTTCCAATATAACGAATTATTAAGCGAATGACAGGAAAATTTAAAGCCAGTATAATAGTTCAGAACGGAAGACTTCAAAACGATCTATGAGTCAGAAGCTTTCACCTGTAACTAATTTCATATCACATTACGACAGTTTTCAGGTCACAAATAGAATTGTTCTCGAAAGAACTAGAAATCCAGACCAGAGGCTCTTTATTCATTTATCGTGGTAAAGTGGCTTAAATCCACAACTTAAAATTTAATAATGTTATTGAACTGACGTCTACTCTATTGCTCATAATTATTAAAAGCAAGTTGACGTCTTCTTGGAAAGGCAACTTACTTATTGAGATAAATAATTTAAGAGAGATACGTTTCGTGGTAAGATGCCATTACTCAAAACACAGTAAAAAAAGTGGTCAAGAGGAAATGTAGTCCATTAAAACATGCCATATGTAGGTTATAGCTTGGTATATCTAAACCATATAAAAGCTACATTATTTTCAATAAATAAGCCTATAGGAGAACATTAAAATAGAGAAATTACTAACTCGAACAAGAGTTTTCCAGATAATATTTAATGTATGTATTTTAATTAACTGAGTTATGAACTTTACTTTGCCTTGCTTTAAATGCTGCCAACTTTGGCACCAAAACGTTGGAGTAGAAGTAAAGTATTATATTAAACCCTGTCGTAAACTAAAAGCTTTTGGGCTTTTCCATCCGTTCAATTAATAATGAGTAAGAATGTCATATTATAAGGTGAGCGCTAAGTAGGTCGTGTTCACGAAAAGTTTCAAGTATTTTTTTGAAGCGACTGCGATATAACCGTCGCAATAATATTCTCTTACTAATTCCAGTTAATTGGTATCACATATTGAAAAATATCCTTATTTACAAATACGGTATGAATTATTTGTTATTTTTGACTGCACTGTCGAAGTTAAGTTTGTTGATATTGTATTACCAATAATCAAGTGCCCACTTTTGAAAAATAATATTTAACACTAAATCTGTAGATTTGAATTCCATGTTAGCAATTAGTAATACTTTCTATATTTTATTAAAAGTATGGTTAAATACCTTTTGAGCTTTAAATATATATTGCTAGTATTACTAATATCCACAGCGTACATAACAACTAGAAATGCTCCGCAAAGGCTAATACAAGCTACCATGTTTACAAGAACAAACATTAAAATGGGAAATAAATACCAGCATTTAAAAGCGAACCACCACATTGATATTATACTTATTTATAAAAGAGAACAAACTAAATGCAATAACATGACGACGAAAATAGTCGGCTGCTTTCAAACTAATACTGAAGTGAATTGAAAGCTTCAAGCTAAAAGTTTCTTATGCAAAATATTTTTTAATAAATTTTCGAAGGAATCTCGATTTTTTAAAAATAATGCTAAGAATCGCAATTAGATGAAAGCAGTAAAAGCGTCAACCTTCAAAGGCACTAATTACAATAACAAATATTCTAATTATAACTATTTAGATTTTTAATTGTATCTTTTTCAATTTGTAAGAAAAGAAGCATTTAAAAATTGTAATAAAATGGGTCCAAATTCAAGAAAGCTGATACTATTGGAAAAATAATAGTGGTTAATAAGCAAACAACATGAACACCAAGAAAAAATAGGCCCAAGTAATTCATTAGTTTGCTTCGTATAAATTCATAATCTCAAAACCAAGCACAAACAAAACATAAGTTTCATAATCAAGTAAAGCAGATGCCAATAAATAATTACTTATATCAAAATGCTTTTTAAAAAATGCAATAAAAATACCTGATTAGCGACGACTTCAATGTCACTTTATTACGTAGATGAATCGATTCATCGTAGTTATAATTTTAGTTTGTTTGTCTGTCCGTCTGTCTGTCCGTCTGTCTGTGTGCGCTCTAACTTCAATATCCTTCAACCGATTCTCTTCAAACTCGGCACACAGACTCCTCAGGTCAAGGGGTCAATCGCTAGTGATTTTCAGCTTCCGGGG
>JAQFXM010003645.1:0-19470 GCA_034693345.1 Entomobrya multifasciata
CTTGACTAATTATTCTATGAACTCGCATTTATGTAAAACAAAAAATGATGAAGTTTGCAATAAAGAATCATATATATTATATTAACCGATAGCGACAAGATAGCTAATCACTCTCAAATGCATCCTAAGGTACTCAGTGCAGTTATTGAACCGATAATATATTTGGATGATTTTGTGAGAGTTGGTATAATTAATCTTAAAAGTGCCGAGATGCTACAGGATGGAGACGCGTTGAATGACCGTTTTCACAAAATACAGGAAAATTTGATAGCTAGCGACCTTACTAATTGCAGCAAAACTGCTTGGGTTTTGCCAAACTATTTGGCACAAATTTCAACAAGAATGCTCAAAAGGTCAGGAAAGCATTCTGACGTTAGCACGGATGCTTATACAACATCAAATGTTAATTTTTATTATGATGAAGCATATGTTCCGTCCTCAATACTTCAGAAAATTTCATGGATGCCTCAAACAGGTTTACTTGGATGGTGGCCTAAACTTATTAATAGATCTGACCTTATTCTGGGCAAAGAAATTAGTAGTCCAGCAAAGCCTAGTATGGATGGAAACATTCTTGTTATATTTATTTTTCTCTTTGGGGGTTTGTCAATTGCGGTAGCTTGGAGTTTCGAAAAACAATTTTAAATTATGTCACAATTTGGACGACTTTCTTTTGTTTTAAATTTGGAACGTACTTTGATAAGTGTAAAAAGTGGTGTTGCTGGTTATTTTCTTTATAGAAGTCCTAGGAACGAAGTTAAAAGCGCGTTATCCAATTTGGAAAGATTTTCATATGGATTACTATGCTCAACCGCGAATACATTAGGGGTTTCCTGTCCTCTTTGTCAGAGCACGTACCCATCATGATAGGTCGTTCATTTTTATGTGATTTTATAAAATTAGATAGAGTTTTATTAAGTGCAAAAATACAATTCGCGCATTCATTTTAAAAGATAAGTGAAACAAAGCATGTTGTCAGTGAGCAGAAGGGAAAACCGAGACCACGAACGCCGGGAGAATTGAGTCGGGGTGGTGCTTGCAGCTTAGCAACACAAGCACGAAAAAGTGAACAGGCTGAACAGGAAAGTGAGGGAGAAGGAGTAAAAAGGAAAAATATTACTTTACACTTCACTAACAATTTTGTGAGCCTCGTGACGAGGACGTGTGCAGTGCTGCGGTGTCAGCAGTTTTTTGTAGAATATATTAAGTGAAAAAGGGGAAATAAATAGTTAATTGTAATTAAAGGAAGCTGGAGCTTTTGGCTTAGTTATTTTAACTATAATATTGATAATTTTGCCTGTGGTGGCATTTTAGGGCACGGAAACTCAACTATTCAGTCTAATCATTTTCGAACAGTTAGGAAATAGGTTCCAAACCAAGGCAAAAAAGAGTGACCACGTTTAGGCATTTAGGCTTGCCAGAGCGTCATCAACACATGTGTTATTAAGTGCCAGAGGCACTTTATTTGTAGTGAAAATATTCTAAAATGAAACAACTACAATAAGTTATCAAAATATTTTCCAAACGTAAATCGGTAACTCAACTCATTTTACGAGAAGGCGCCAACGTATCTTACATCATTTATTATCTAGGCACATGTATGTTCATCTTAATTTACGTTTAAAAAAACATAAAATACGATTGAAGGTTTAGCACTTCAACAACTAGCAAATAAATAACATACATATTATTTCATATTGAATATCATTAATTAATTATCTTACAACTAAATAACCTTAGTGTACTGTTTGCCAATGCACATCAGTGAATTCTTTTAATTTTTATTGGACTATTGGACTCTTATTTTAAAGCAGTGGCTTATTAATCACTCGTCTTGTATTATTTAAATTCATACAAAACGATGCCAAATGTTAGTATGTCGTGATGGCTGTAAGTCTACACTTTTAAATAAGAAGGGCCCAAACAGAACACATATGAATATACCATACGAATTGTATTATATGTTCATATTCTTCTTACTAAAACTAAAGCAAGCTTACATTTATGAAATTTAAATATTTCTGGATTTCCAGAACTAAAGCGGGTCCAAAAACCCTCAAGACAAGATTTATAGCAGAAATTAAATGCAGCGTTTCCTGGAAAGTTCATATCAATTGTTCTCAATGATACACAGAGAATGTCTAAATAAAAAAAATATTTATCAGTAATAAGTTTTCCAGAAAGCCATGTTTTTTTCCATGGGTAAATACCGAAGAGTTTCTATAGTATCACGCAACAATAAAATTTCGGGTATGAAGTTAAGCCTTATTAACCACATTTTACGCTCGAGAAATAGCGTAGCGGCTGCCTTCATTCGATGGGCCTCTAAAGTCTCATTTTTAGCAGACACCACTTCTCGATTAAAAATATCCTTATTAAATATTTTGAATTAAATGTACCTTCTAAATCGTAATCTGCACGCACAAACATCTGAAAATGTAGAGCTGGACTGACATGGCGGTCTGCTATGGAGTCCATCTGATTGGCGAACTTATTCGTCGAACTATAACTAGTAACATAAGGGTCTCGATTTCTGGCAGGGTTCAAAGTTCACTTAGCCAAACCTAAAACGCATACATGTAAGTGTGAATATATGTGTGCAGGTACGGACACATATACCCATGAAATCAGGTTGACATGACAAAGTGAAAACGTTGCATTTCTTACCGATTGCACGCTTAAAAGTTTTGCTGGTGACAAGATGTGGCTTAAATTTTTCCAAATTTTAAACACATATTATGCTAGTTTGATATGGGTCAAGTACAACATTTCAATGATTAAATTTAGATTAAATGATTAGATTAAATTGTTTTAAAACATATTTGCAACAGTAAATCTTTGAACTCATTTAATCCAGAACTCAGCAGAAAATATGACTATTTGAGTTATCGTATAATCAAGTTTCTAGCTTCAACCAAACTAAATTCAATAACTTGAAACCTGTAATTTTTTACACTGAATCGGTTCCAAAAAAGCAGTCAAACTACACACAAAATAATTATGTACAAATTGAATAGGATTCAGGATCTGAGTGCCTTAAAATATTAGATATTTTTGCCATAGAAGCCCAGATTTACAAATTTGAAAGGACCATATAATTATTTCGACGTCAAATAAAAATTTGGCACTTCATCGTACATTTACCACATTAACTCTAGCTGATGTATTACAGGTTTCTGTACACATCAATATTTACATTTAGTCCGTATTAAATTTTATGTTTTATATCTTACAAAAGAAAATGATCCAGTTTTCTTCCACAGAGCAACGATTTTCTCTCTTACGTCTGTCGTTTTGTAATGAAATAAAAATACCATTTTATTTTTCGTCCGTTTGATAGCATTTTTGAAAATTCTAAAAATACCGAAAATGACTTTGCATATGATATAAAAGACTTTGTTTTTAAATTCTAAAATCAAACAAACCAATGCCATAAGTAGACCACATCCAAGCAAAATAAATATTAACTGAATATTTCCCGACATATTTGGTCTTTGAGGAGGCTCATTATCGTTAGCGTTGACTAGATCTGTTTTGTTCACAAACCTATGCCACCACTCAAACAAATGTGAAGTAGAAACCCAAGAAGTTCGTTTAAGCAAAGACGTAGGTACTATACCAATAAAACTAAATACGAAATAAGGTTCACTTAGCGCATTGCTACCAACATCTGAATGTGTTCCAGACTTTTTAAGAACTCTGGATAAATTGTATGCCATATATTCTGGCAAAATCCAAGCCGATTTGTTACATTTCATCAGGTCGTCGGTGATCAGTTTCTTTTGCCTTTCTACAAATTTGTTTGTAAATCCGAGTTGGGCAATGTTGGTGTACGCTCTTTTAAAGTGGTCATTTAGAAGTCCTGCTGTCCAAAGTGGAACAAAAAGTTCAAACGGCTCCTGTACCAGTTTCAACACACCATTATACAGCTTGGTTATGTTACGAATCTTTTCAAATCGATCTAGCTTGTCATTTCTTTTCAAGCCATCTGAATCCTCCAAAAACGTAAAATATTTTTGATTCACCTCAATGGTTGCAGTTGCAACTGGTCTGCCATTTATTAATATTCGGATGAACCCAAAATTGTTGTTAACCACTCTTTGCATGGAAAATTGCGTATTACCTACAAAAGAATGATACCCCAACTCAATAATTCTGCTGTAAATAGTAAAATTGTGATCAACCAACTCGTCAACTGTTTTAAATGAAGTTGTGTGCTTGGGCAGCACAATACGATAAACATTATTGCTTTTAAACGCATTACTTATAACTACACCCGCCAATAGAGTTCCGCTAATTATGAATCTGAAGTGACTCAAATCAGCTAATTTAGATGGAAATGGGTCCCCTTGTTCCAATAAAACTTTCATGATACACCAAACACTTGAAATAGACCTTCCAGCCTTACCAGCCAAATATACGATAGAAAAAGATATAATAGCTGTAGCTATTGCAAGCCATTTCCACACATTATCATCAAAAACTGAGAGAAATTGCAAGACTGGAAATTCTTCTAAGCCTTTGTGACCACAGCTAACGAATCGAAGTGACTCCATGGTGCTTCGGAATTTAAGCGTTCCGTGAACATGTTCAAATGATGTCTCTTGCAAGTTTGCCAACCGACCATACTCCAGTGCCAAATATTTCTTACCTTCAGAATCAAGACCAGGAATTTGAGAGGCATTCCCCAGACAAAAGTCAATTATTGATGCATAAGCAAACGCGAGCATATTCACAAGATCCGGATTATTCGTTCTCATGTTATGAAAATACTTTAGCGGGTCTTTTATTGTACCTTGTTCTGTGAGATAAAATTCGGATATTTGATCAACAAAACCTAACGTCAAAGCATTAATTTCATTGTAAAAGTTATTTGTAAATACTGCGGTTGGATAGGGTTCTTGGTCTCGTTTGCTGTCTAGAAAGAGCACATATTCCATCGTAATTGCTGTAGGGCTTAGAGGTGTTGCTCGAACAAATTTAGGACAACTGATGCACGACTCAACAAGATCAGTTTTTGATATGAAACACTCCGATACGAAATTAAGTAGGATATTTTTAACTTTGCATTGGTTTTGGGCATAAATATGAACATCTGTTACAATTTCATTATAACTGGGTGCTAAACGTGCCCGAGAAACCCAGCCGGCCAAGAACTTATAACTGTATTCTAAAACGCTTGACTTAAACTGTATTAAAATATTTATAGTTGGTTTAGAGTTAGGTATTGGATTTTCAACCTTATCGAAGTCTAAGTTGTCAAATATGTTTGTTGGTTTTCCAAATCTGAAAATATGTTCAGGCATTAGTAATTCTATTTGTATTTGGCACTGCCATGGCTTCGTCGCTGATGAAAAATCTTTTATGGTTTATTCCCATACAAATATTACTAAAAAACAAAATCGGATGAAGTGATTCAAATAGTTTTGATGTCTGGCAGAAGTAATTCATGTTTTCTGTGTCTGCCTTATAATTCCTGATAGGTGTGCTCCTAGATAAGTTAAGCAATCTTTCCTTAACAGCCCACAAAAAGACGTAATGATGATCGCTAGGACGATTTCTTTTCCATTTAACACTTGTATTGTTAAACTCCGTGTGCATAACGCCTATTTCGAAATTTCTCAAAATTGACGGTATAAAACTCGTACGAACAATGTCGATCGCTTGAAAATTATTGATCACGGTTAAACAGTTATGACTAGCGAACTTTTCAAGAAACGGAAATAAATTTATAACGGGGGATAGGGTGGCTAAAGCTGTTGATTTCTTTTTAGCTTTTATGTATCGCTTGATTTTTTCTTTATCTTCTCGCTGCATTTTGAATTCAAAGCTACCGTTTTTTAGATCAGCTATAGAAATTGAGTTCAAAAGTTTGAAACTTGATTCATAACTTACGATGTCACAATTTGTGAATTTCAAAATGGCGGTTAATGCAACCAGCAATCGCAAATATACGTGTATTTTTGACATTTTTTATATTTGTGCTTGCAATGTGAAAGTATAGTTGGGTTTAGTATATTCAAAGTATGAAACATAAGCTTTTAGGCTAATTAAAAAGACAATATTGTGTAAGCTCATGGAGACAAGGTACTTCATTAAGTAATTGAGGTATCTAATTTTAATGATTATAATCTTAACATAAAATTACCTCTCATCACAGTTGTTGCTCAATATAACCATAATGCCATATAAAGCTAACATGTAAGCATTTTTCCTGTATCCATATTAGGAATACATTTGATTGAATCAATTTGCCACATCGTGATGTGGTAAGTGCTTTAATAAAATAAATTAGTCATACAAATACTAAAACATATTGAAGATTAATTAGTAACGTAGGTTTTTATTGCGTAATGATGTATTTAGGTATGTATTTTTAGGGCTGAATAACTTACGATATTTATGATTTAAGCCGCAAGATTGTTTTACGATGATAAAGCAATACATAGTATCAAGTCAATCTTAGCATGACAAGTTGCCTCTTTGTTTACCAAAAAATTGCTGATTAAAAATACAATGGTTGGTGTGCAAAAGTAATTTCTGTCAAATTCATAAATTTCCTTTCAAAAAATATTTCTTCATTATTATTTTCAAAGTAAACAGAAAGGTCCACCTATTACTCAAGATTATGGTCTCCGGATGTTACTCAAAGACAACTGCAGGTATTTTTTATTTAAATGGTCTCAAATTTTCTGAATAAAATTTCCACAGTTTGCTTTAAAACATAATATAAACCACGAATATTTCTCAGTATAAATAATAAATTACTCGTCTTGGTTCTAAAATCATACAGCTTATTGCAAAAACTAGACCACCACCAAGGAGAAAAAATATGAGCTGAATATTGCCGGACATGCTGGGTTTGGTCGGAGGCTCGGAGTTTGTATTAATTAAATGAGTCTTGTTGAGTAACTTTTGCCACCATTCAAGCAAATTAGAGTTTATGACCCACGAAGATCTTTTGTAAAGTGATATGGGTATTAAACCTTTATAAACAAATATCATGTGTGGTTTTGTCAAAGCATTAATTCCAACATCTGAATGCTTTCCTATCTTCTTAAGATTTCTGGAAAAAAGGTATCATAAATGTTCCGGCAAAATCCATGCGGACTTATTGCATTTTGTTAAGTCGTTCAAGATTAAATTTTGTTGTACTCTCCAAAAGAATTGGTCAGAAACTCGGTCAGATTTGTTCCCAAAAATGTCACGGTATGTGTTTCTCACTACGCTAGCTCTTATGATCAGTCCATAAAACTCAAACGGTGCCAATAGAATTTGGGGATTTTGGGATGAAGTTTTGTTTCGTTGACTGTAGTCCACAGTTCTACTATAAAAACCCATGCTTTACCTTAATTGAAACTGTGTCTAAAATATTCCATGGCTTTCCTGTTATTTGTTACCAGAGCGACAAATGCTTGCTCACGTAAGTATTTGCTCAGCTAATTAGCCATCCATATTTTAGGTAGTGGATTTTCGTTTGTTATACATGTTTTTATATTAGAAAGTACCTGGTACCTTCAAATAACTCATAACTGCTTCGACATTTCTGATGGGTTTTCTGTTCTACATTATTCGACCAAATATACTGTTAATTTTTAACTATGGTGAAATAACTAAATGTGGTAATCAATCCTAATTGCTCGTTTTTAATTACTCAAATAATTTAGTAAATCGAGGGTTTTTATGCCGAAAATACGTCATTTTGTATTTGTTAAAGTCGTGTCCAATATTTTGCGTGTGAGTTTCATACGTCAACCGCCCCGACAAATATTAAGTTCAAGATAAAATATGTTTGCTTAAAACAACTGAATGGTTTAACTATCGAAAGCTGTCGCATGTGGAATGCAGCCACAGAGAATAGAGATCGCCAATCAAATACTCGTCCCATTGTAGTACTAAACGTACCATGCTGCCAGATTTAGATGTAAATTGTGGTGGTAGTGGTGTTTTTGAATGCTAATACATTGTAGTATGATTAAACGGTCTTTTCAAAGCTTATGTTTCGAGTTCCAACATAAATAGAACTATCACAGTAAGTGAATACTGCATGCTAGAGAATTGCCTGACGAGGTAAGCTTATTCGATGTTCACAGTTATCAGTTATATTTAGCATTGGTAATTATAGTAATTAAGCAAATGTTAGTAATGGTGCCACAGACTTATCAATTCTTCCCCATTTAAAAAATAACTATCTCTTTTTATTTTGTTTTTTCTAAAGATATGTGAGCTTATCGCTGAAATGGTACTGGAATGAGGTTCTAAGGGCCATCAGAATATTGTCAACTCATCCCAGTACTTCCACAATCTGAGGGCACCTAAGAGGACTGCATACCTTTTTCAAGATGTGCTTCCACTTGTGGCAGTATCCATTTGGGAGCAACAAGGCCTTCATAGATTCCCAGTGAAAGATGTTCTTAGGTGTCGACAAATTCAATTGTTCTGGGAAATCCTATTTTGGCAAAGGATCCTCCTCTCGTCAATTTGAATTCACTGGCAAGACATTCGAGAAAATTCAGTGGAGAGAGTTCCAAGCCATAAAAACTGCAACGGATCACTGGACTGTGCAAATGAAACGAAAAATCGAAAAGTACTCAGTTCAAAGATTTCTCAACAGTTTTCCCTTGGCTTTACCAGAAGGGCAACAGATCAACTCATTTTTTTGCAGACATGCCCAGTTACACTTTCGCATCTTCAATAATAATTACACTTGTCCAGAGTTCAGCCAGTTTTTGCGAGACTTTCTTTTGATGCTATTAATTAGTAATAGACCAACAAACCAGTTAAAGCATAAACGGTCATTCATCAAAGTATCACGTCGACGAATGAGTTTATTTCGCAAACTCAAAAGTTCAACTTGATTATCTCTTTGAAATGTTTTCTTGTTTTCTTGGCTGCTTTGTTGGTGATCTGTCTGGTCTGTCTTCTCTACTGGTCGATTTTCAATTTGTCATAACTTTTATGTAAAAATACAACGCCAGCAGCAAGCAGTAAATAATTTCATTCGAGTTTTCGAGAAAAAAGTGCATTTACTTTTGAGTCAAGTCAAAAAGCAAGCAACACGACAAAAAGGAAAGGGAGCGAGCGAGCGAGAGGAAGCAAACAAGATAAAACTGGTAAACCAATTGGACAATTTTCAGGTTTTCTGGCCGGCTCCGTCAGCAATTATAAATAAACTTGGATTATTTAAACAGTTTTGTATAATGTCGGCGTCATATTATCAAAAAACAAAAAGAAAGTTTTATTAAAATCGCTGTATTCAAAAAACTATTGAGGTTTGGAACATGGTTCCTTGACAAAATGTGTTCCCCATACTATAATCTATCGATTGGTACAATAATATTGTTTGCCTATTTAAAAAGCATGGGAACTTTAATTGGCAGTGGCTCTAAAATCGTTTGACCAATTTTTCCCAAAATCAATAGGGATCCTCTTTGGTATTACAAAGCGAATTGGGTCCTCTTTGTATTGACTAACAAAAGCGAATATAGGTAGTCAATATGACTTCTAAAAATATGCGCTCATTATTCAAAACAACTGAATAATGAGCGCATATCCTTTCCATATGTTCCTAATACTAAATATTTTAAGTACCAGTAAATAAATATGTTACCGCTTCAATTTTTATAGCTTCGTAGCAGATTTTTTTTGCTGAAAGTGAAAATTTTATTCATAGACACATAAGTTACTTTAATTTCATAAGTAACCAATTCTAAAATGTAAAGTTGCAATTAAGCAACTATATTTTAGTCAACAACTCTAAAGGAAGCGTTGGGTTAGATTTTTGGATGGACTCTGTACTCGCAGTTTGCCTGTGATATTTTGTGTAAAACTCGACATGCTTCATTTTACCTTGCATGCGACCCCCACAGCACACAATAATTATGTTCGCCCCGCAGCAAGATATTATAATCCGTTAGTTAGGTTACTTTCGAATCTGATAGTCATAGAATTTCCTGTGAAGTTGATTATTGAATTTATTGTTCAATTACGACTTGTGACATGGTAATAAATATAATTATTGCGCTGAATAACATGAAATTGCCTTAAAGCTACATCTCAAAATTATGGGAGTAAGTCCAAAGTTTACATAACTTCTTTACAGTTCCACACATTGATCAATAAAAAAATACTTTTCATAAAAAAATGAATTGTGCACTATGTACTCCAATGTAATTAAAAATTAGATGTACAAAATATTCCACTTGCTTGAAAGTTTGTATGCCTTTGTAATACTACACATGAAATACAAGTTTAAAATAACACTAATTTGTTACTTTAAAATTGATTTGCGTACTATAAGTATAGGTTTCAATTTATAACTGAATTAATTAATTATTAACTTAATTGCTAATTCAGTTAAAATTACCAATCAGCATGTCAAATTACATAAAGGTTTATATGTTTGTAACCGATTTGCACAAACGGATCATTAATAATTGATTTGTATTAGTCAGGATGTCAAATTATATAGGTATACATAATTGGAAGCCAATCAACTGTGTTTGAAAATAGAGTTTTCTAACAATTTTGTTATTTACTGGTAATGATAAAGCTATTATACAATAGTTAGTTATTTTAATTAGGAATTCTAATTATTTTCCAAATTCGAGAAATGTGTATGTATTTATTAGGGTAATAAAATAGGCGTGCTGCGAGGATTTACTTTATTAAGTAGGTATAAGGCTACTGCAAAAATGTACGAAATTTTGATTGACAATTTGCTCAATGTTTTTACATTGTACAGTTTAAATTGCAATGGTGGTTAATTTGGATGATAAATCAGGTTTATGGATTATAAAAATACCTAAATCGGAGCAAAATATCTTACAATTTATTCAGCTTCAAATTCCAAGTTGTGTTTTTGGCATTTAACATGGGATTCCCATGTACGAGATGAAATTTAATGAATAATTTAATGAAATGCTTACGGGCTTACATGCAAACTATGGACCTGAATCACTTCTAGTTTTTTGTGTTAGATAGAGGGAAAAATTTCCTATTGATTGGTCATTACACTTCTTCAAATGACAGACTTGGGTAACAGA
The DNA here is from genome assembly GCA_034693345.1 of Entomobrya multifasciata. NCBI lineage: Eukaryota > Metazoa > Arthropoda > Collembola > Entomobryomorpha > Entomobryidae > Entomobrya > Entomobrya multifasciata. Next base: position 11,046 of record JAQFXM010003645.1, read on the forward strand.
GAAATTATTGAAATAGTAATGGAAAAAGTTGGCAATGATGGGGTGGTGGACTTGTCATACAAAATACAAAGAGGTTTTAGTGCTTGTCATTTTAGATACCCACCTACGTGTATTCTATTTTTAAACTCTCATCGAGGCTTAATATTGCAAGTTCATCCAAACGTTGCGTGGCTTTACGGAACAATCGTAATTGTGTATTAAGCTTCAAAAGACAATACGTGAATATGCATGCAAGCTGAAGTATTACAAATATTCTATGTAGAAACTACACAACGAGCATTGCTAGAAACGTAAACCGTAAACACGCTTGAAAAAACTACCTTCAATTAAATGCTCAATGTAATTCTAAAAATATGTTAAATATTTTGCACTCTGGCAATTCAATTGCGTTTAACTCAATCTGCTCGTAACAACCAAGCGTGAAGCATGAAATAGTGTAAGTTACTGTAAAATATTTGTCATCTAAATAATTTATTTGGCGTCCCAATATTTTTCGATACAAACATTGTAATAAAAAAATTCAGAGTGTATTTTAAGTTACCAGAAATATAGCTTTCTAATTGAAGGATACAATAACTAGGGTAGCATTTTTGACTTTAGGGCTAACTCCTGCATTTTTGGAACAGTCTTTTTTTGTTTTTATCAGTTCCTTTCAATTCTTGGATGTAATGAAAAAAATAGCACAGACTAACTTCAAGTGTGGTATTTGTGACAAAGTATTCAGCTCGAAGGCCAGTAGACACATTCCAATATTCACTATGGAATTCACAAGTGCGTATTTTGCAACGAGCCATTTCCTACGAAGCATTCTCTTTTTCGACATTATTTAACACATACTCTAGAGAAACCATATGAATGTGACCTGTGTTACAAATCATTTTCGCAGATATCTAGCTTGACTTCACACATCAAAACTCATGCTGGGGAAAAGCTATTATCTTGTGACATTTGCCAAAAACGGTTTTCTTCAAAAGGCCATCTATCAAAGCATCTAATCTTGCATACAGGTATTGACGATTTTAAATGTGCCTAGTGCGAGAAAACGTTTGTACGTAAATATCAGTCGCAAATACACTCCTACAAACAAAACAGAAACACCTTTTCAGTGCAATACTTGTAACCGATTTTCTACATCAGCGGGAAATCTAAAGGCTCACATTAAAACCCATACCGGAGAGAAGCCCTACAAGTGCTCAAAATGCATTAAAGCATATGGGTCAAAAGTTGAGTTGCGGAGACACACAGAGCGACACGAGGGCTTTAAGCAACAAACTTATCATGAATGTTCTAAATGCCATAAGAAATTTCCGGGAATGAGATCTTTAAAGCAGCACATGCTAGTTCACAGTGATGTCAAAGCACACACTTGCGAGTTGTACATGAAATCATTTACAATCAAAGGAACCTTACAATCACATATTAAAAGAATTCATCTGGGAATCAAGAACTATATTTGTGTGACAAACGATTTGCTTTGCACATTGATTTAGTGAGACATGTGAGGCTTCATACAGGCGAAAAAACCGTACCAGTGTACTGATTGCTCGGCTTCTTTTACGCAATCGTGCAACTTCAGCAAACTCGTGAAAACTCATATGCAAGACAATCTTGTGTTTGGAAAGCCATTTGGCTTCCAGATGCTTTGTAATTAACCACGACCTTTATTGCATGTGAATTGTGAATTAAGCATCTTATTAAGAGTTGGGAAGATGGTAAAGTTAACAACGAGTTAAATAATCATTTAATTCCATTCGTTTGTTAATAGAAATAATAAGGTTGATTTACTCGTAATTTTTAACTGAATAATGAAGAAAGTTCTTATAATTTGAGAAATTGCAGCTATGTTTCGTCGTGTATACACTACCAAGTTTCACGATCAATAGCTACTCCTTGTAATAATTCAAATGCAATAACCGTACTTTTTCGCAATTATATGTGTAAAATAACTTTTTATGTATTTTAATTATTATATTACGCGAGAATGTAAAAACTGAGGATTAAAGAAGTTAAGCTTTCAATATAAAAATATTTTAAGTCCTATGTAATTAAAACTTATATTCTGGTTTTAAGAACCTCAAACTTCAACGCTTTTGTAAGTATATTTCCTGTGCAGACACTTTGGCGAAATAAAGTAGGCGAACCGAACTTTGAGAGAACGAAATCTAGACGAAATTTTTTTAGGCGCAAAATTTGCGAAAACTGGGCGAATTTTAATTTTTAGTTCTAACAGTCATATATAAATGTGGAAATTGCAAACAAATAATATCTCGTATTCACTGATGAATTGAAGTTTTTGTCATTACATATTTTCTGCTATAAGTCTGATGTTTGAACTATTCGATAAATGCTCTGACAAAGGTAACTATTTTTTCAGGGTTTGGTATATGTTTGTGAGTCGAGTTAGACAATTTAATCGAGGAATAACTGCACGTTTCTCTATCATAGTTGTACACAATTAGCCTTCCAAGGCACCCTTCATAATGATGTGTACACTTAAAATATGTAGTACTGCTCACTGACTTGTTAATTTGAAAAATAAATCCATCGTAAACCACTAATTTTCCATTTGCTTTAATATTATCCATAAAACGCAATGCCTGTGAAGTCGACTCTGATGACATGCTGCTTGCTTAAAGGCATCAGAGAAAAGAATAAGCTTTTTATTTGTAAGCAAGTATTGATCTTTTTGGGTTTCGCTTGTCATGCCAATCGCCTTAAAAACATTTGCCAAAATGTAAATCGCCTTAAAAGGCAGTCGCCGAAAATGTAAATCGCCTAGTTTATTTCGAAAATTTGGGTTTCACCTACAAAAAATTCGCCAAGTTTACATGTAATCATAAGCTGAACCGAATAAATGTTTCATTTGGTAACAAGAGGCTGAAGTCGGCATAAAATTGAAATTGGTGATATTTGGCATCACAAAATAGGATATTACACATTTGCGCTACATATATTAACCATTCAACACACTCTTTTCATCAAAACTTTCTCTTGGTACATGAAACCAAATAAGCAGGCAAGGCTTAATAAATCTGCATACATTTTTAACACAAAAATATCCACCATTTCAATAAAGTATGAGATTCTTATTCATTCACCAGAAGACATTAGTGGATTATGTATCCGTGTTGTACATCTTACAGTTTAACACACATATGTAGACTAAAATACGTTGTGATATTGAGACTACAAAAGTATTGTGTTGAGATTTCAATCGTCAGATATTATTTCCATGTCATGGAAACTCAGGTATTTAGAAATATAGCCACAAAAGAGAAAGTTCACAAGTGTGTAAGTAAATCCAAAAATTGCTGCATTGCAAACAAACAGTAGTTTTAGCTGGGCATCTTTCCAAATCCATTTGACACCAAAAAAGTGAAATCCTCTAATGTCGCATAAAAATGTAGCAAAATCAGTTTTTTGTTGAAAACACTTTTGATCTTTTCGAAATAAAAACTAGCTTCTCAGAATAATTGAGCTTTTAAATCGATTTTCTACTAAATGTTTACTGTCAAGACAGTTGCTGAACTTAATTTAAAGGTCGTTTTACTATCTCAAAATTGCAACATTCGTGACCTCCAGTAGATTCTGTAGACAACGTTTATACTCAAATAATGCTTCGAGATACTAATTTGCTTCTATTCGAAAGACAAGTTGCAGTTGATAAAGCTTAACATAAAAGCTTTCTATATGCAACTCGAGTTTTTTATTCCATTGTTACCAAAAACCAATTAAGTATGTTATTAGTTAGAATACCAATCAAAACAAGAATATATAAAAGCATCTTGTATTTTTTTGTTGGTAGACACAAAAGGCATACAATAAATTATGAAAATTGACTATATTTTTCTAATAATGATATACTGATTCCACTTTTTTGGTACAAGAATTGAAGTGAAACAATCGCTTTTTCATTTGAGTAAAATTGCGTAATAGTAAACAAAATATTAGATCTATACCTTTGCTACTGACAACTCAAGATACACGATTAGACAATTTGTTGTATAGTCGTTTATAGACATCCAAACCGGCAAAACTTTCACATTTATTATTATTTTGTTTTCACCTTCAAGCATTTGTTTTGAGAAATATCCCAAGCATGTTTTATATGAGATTTCGTTAAGTTGTATCAAACACGTTTATAAACACTCACAACAATTTGTTATATCAATGAACTACATTATTAAATATCACAAGTATAATATTGGGAGGCAAATCGTTTTATAAAGGATTCAAAACATGCATCGTCATAATTTTGAAGGAGGTTCATTGGCTATAAACAGAGTAGAAAAACTCATATTCCAAAGCAAGAAAACAACATGGTCCTCAGCCATATTCAACTTTTGTTTTAATGTATGCATACGTAATAAATAATTATAAGTACAACTGAAAACATGATTGACAACTTAATCTTCTTATGAAGTATGCATTTTTACCGAAAAAGAATCGTTAGTTAATTTTGATGGCTTGTCAAATTTATAAATCAGAGAACACTTGCGTTCAATTGCATAATTTGTATGCATGCATTTTGCTTTAAACTTTACGAAATGTTTATGAAAAGAGTTAAAAGTGTCTCATTGTTGGAATCCCTAAGGACACAATACAAGGCATATTTGCATTTGGGGCATTGCAAGAAAATATTAACACTTTTCCGAGATCCTGAAGTTCAACAGTTTCCTTCTCTCGACAACCTTGCTCTAACTTACCATTTGAATCTTACGTGACAAGGAAAACGTGGTTCACGAAAAGGTTCACGTGAATCACTGCACATGTTTAGATAAAGATGAAACTTTTATGATTGAAGACCATCATCTCGTTAAATAACCGTTATGTCATGATCATCATGCCTTGGTCATTACTCATTTCCTACAAAGTTCTTTGATTACTTAAGAGCCATTGAACGGACGTGTTATCAGCTATCTCTACACGATGGGTAGTTCTAGAACATTAAAGACCGTTAAAATAAATAGAGTGTATGTTTTTGCACACTTGTGAGATGTTTTTTTATTTAACTTTCAAGTAATATTACATTGAAACTAGATAATGTTCTAATTATTTTTAATTATTAATGGTTAGTTCAATTTTAAGAATATTATTTTCTAAATTGCGTGGTCATTGTAACTGAAACTTAGTCTCTGTAGTACGTGTAGATGTGAAATATCAGATTTAACTATTTACAAGTTGTAACAAATATTTTGGATGCATTGTTGCAAGTGTTATTATCACGTGCAGCACAGCTTATTTTTCTTCTGTTGCGTAGTTATAATTCGTTATGTAAGGAAAAAAATTCCAACAAGCCACACGATTATCTGTTACAGTAAATGAGAATTATGTTGTGTCCTACTTAACCACTGGTATGCCACCTACTTATAAACATGAAACGTTTTGGTTATATAAGCAGACTTAATTAGTTTTTACGTTACAAAAATATTATATATAATGATAATGAAAGTAAAAAGGACAAAGGAGAATATTATTTTCTTTCGGTCTTAGCTTATTATTCAGTTATTAAACATGTAACTTCCTCATTTGAATTGGAAAATAGTTAAGCTAAAAGTAAAAGTAAAATGTCAGATATCCAATCCAATTAGGATTGTGGTCCAGAATGCATAACATTCAGATCTATTTTCTGATCAAATACGCCAATTGTAATGGATTAAATCGGAAACGTTTCATATATTTGAATCGCAACCTAAATGCTATTTATGGTTATGGTTATTGCATTGTTGGAATATCATTGAAAGTCAGGTAGACTTGAATTTACTTCAAAAATATTTATTATTGATGAATACGATTGTCATACCAAATTTAAAAGATATATGGTTTACAATACCATCTGACATTACTATTTATGTCAATAAAAAATTAGTGGCAATCTTTCTAAATCTTGGAATCGACGCCAAATCTAAAAAACAATGCTTACCTATTGTCAAAATTCTTGTCCAGCCTAAGGATGTCTTGAGTTTATTTTATTTGCCTAACTTATGCAATCGCATACATATTTCGCATTCAATTTTTGTTTGCATGTTAATATACTGCATTCCATTTGACAAAATGACAAAATTCGTTATGAACCAATAACATATCGTTTATTCCTTCAAACGATCTCCCCAAAATATTTTATACTTATATTATAATAACGCTTTAAAATACTGGCGTCCCAATATTTACTACCAAGTTGTTCTCCAGTTTAATAATTACATTGTTTTTGTTATTTGTACTACCAGGAAGAAAATGAAAACAGTTTTTGCTAAACGTATATGACTGGATACGCAAAAGAGTCAATATTGATACACCGACTTAAATGTTAAGCACAATTAATGTTCCACATTTGAAAGTAGTTAACGATAATGCTTATTTTCATAAATAATAAACGTGATAAGTTTTCACGTGCATAGTTTACAATTTTCTTAATAGTATCGTTTTTTCATGTGAGCTCATAGGCTTAGAAATAAACATTTACATGTTAAAACGCATAATTATTATAAATATTTTGAAACTGGGAAAATATTGAGATTGTAAATACTTATATTGGCAGGTTTAGTTGATTATTGAGCTGAAATCTCATTTGATGTTATCACAATACTTGAAAGTAAATTATACATTAAACCAGTGCCACAATCGGTTATTAGAAAGTCACCCGTTAGTGCAATGAAAATAATTTATTCAATGGTATTTGTTTAGGATTTGGATTATGGAAGGGCATTAGCATGAAGTCAAAAATAGGGTTCAGCATGAAGTGTAGACTAGGGTTTAGCATGGAGTGTGAATAGGATGTAGATAGATGCATAGTAAAGTAGGAATTAATGGAATAATTTAATTTATCATAACCAATATTCATATGATGCTAAAAATTACAGCTTAATTAATTGACCTCACGTCAACTATGTAAATTCAGGTACCCGGCTCTCACAAATTGGAATATTAAAAATATATGCTAGTAAAACTATTATCTCAAGAAAGTTAAAAGCTATTAAAATTTACGTAAACACATTAGGTAAATAGGTTTAAGTACCTGTGCGTTTTATATAAATTGTTGTGGTAATATCTTAAATGGAACGCATTAAAACATTCGAACTTTGCAAGGATATACATATCAAGAGAGCTCACTTTAAACTTATCTTTTGCAGAGGTAATGAAAAAACTCACGTTTGGAAATCTTATTATGTATTTTTGTATTCTGGATCTGGATCTCCTTTACAAGTTGTAAAATCGTTGACATTCTAACGTAAGATTACTAAGACTACCCTGTGCGTACGTTTTCAAAAAAAAATATCACCATGTTCATATTAAGCAAGACAGGTCTTATTTTTTACATAGCCTATTACGCAATTACCTTGACCTTGGAACAAACACTTCCAAAAATAACTGAAATAAATCGAATCGGAACTAACCTATCAAAACATTCCAGTAATAAGCCAGTAAGCATTAAAACCTACCAAAATATTTTTTCACCTTGCCTTCTGCATGTAATCAACTTCAAAAATGTTGATCTCGAACCTTCAAAGAATTTACTTATACCAATCGTTTTATCAAGATACTTCGTTGTTAAAGTTAAATATAAAATCGAAATCAAAAAGCACACAGAATATGAAACACAAATAAATATTTTTCCTGTCGAAATGTACCCAAGAAACAATTCATATAACATTCCGTATTGCCACAACATCAATCATGAACAACGTTGCGTAGATTTTCCGTTTTGGGACAAAACAAGTGTTTCAAAACCTTGGGTATGTGAAGCGCACATTTATTTAAATCCACCAAGTATATCGGAGGATTCAACTTATTTCGATTTCGACAACAAAAATCTCAAACTAAATTTTTTTAACATCCCAACTTCGTTTAAACACTTTATGTACCACATACCAATTCCACTTCCCGAAAATCACCTAATTGAGTTTCATGCCAACTTAACTCAAAATTTAAAGTTCTTAACAGTATTACGACCGCAATACAATCTTCTCGTATTGAACCAGCACCCCCAATTCGAGAGCACTTTAACAGGATTGGCTAATTCGTTAACAGTTTTCAGAGATAGCTGGTTCAGGATTCCTTACACTTACACCCCAGTCAATCGAGAAATACTTATTCAGATAAACGAACCAAGTTATTTCTATTGGGTTTGCCGTGACTGCTCAGAATGTGAAATTTTTAGTTTTATTCCACTTGGAATTATATCATCGTACAATAATCTTTCAAGTGCAATTATAAACTTGAATTTGTTAAACTACAAGAAAATATTTTGGGGAACTATGCTTTTTCCAGCGTTCTACCATGTCCTACGAACAATAGAGCACAACAGTGAATACAAACTGTTTCTAAACTTAGAACAAAATAGATCACATAAACGCTCAACAAATTTAAATGTTGATTTAATGAGACAAATTGCTGAAATGGGTTTAATATCATCTGCACTAGCTAA
>JAQFXM010003646.1:0-19467 GCA_034693345.1 Entomobrya multifasciata
ACTAACCGGGCCCGACGTTGCTTAACTTCAGTGATCAGACGAGAACTGGTGTGTTCAACGTGGTATGGCCGTTGGCATAAGAGCCACCATCAAACCAGCTACTTGTTTATCTCAGCAGATCAATGCAATCGTACTTCCTGAAAGCTTTTTCTTCTATCCAACTTCACCACAAAGCAAAAGCATCAAATCTGCTAGTTATTTTGGTCTTGTGCTATTCCTTCAATGCAAGCATGAATACCGTATAAAATTCAGAAAGAAAATGAAACCCTGACATGAATACAATTATTTTCTGACACGTCGGGCAAATGCATCAGCGAAAGAACAGAACAGCAATAACTGTGAAGATGAATTCAGGCGGGGATCTGAATGGCTTGTTTTGCTCCAGCCGTTCAAATGAATGCTCGAGCTTGTGTCAACGTATTTGTAAAGCACATGTAAACTCGTGAAACCTGCACGGCTACAAAACCCCACAAAATGCTTCCTTCTAAAAGGTAAGGGGTTTCAGTAACAGATTTATTGTTTATCCCAAAAGAATCATACATGCACGCAGCTTTCGTTTTAGTATTAGCCTTACCAGTTCAATGGAATTTTTCCAAAAATCGAATAAAGGATTATTGTCCCAAAATACATTTCATTTTATTTTTATGAAAGAAAAGGACGCTATTCATTTTTTCATGCTGAAATTGTAAGCTTGGTGAAATGTATACATATTATTACACCAAACAAGCCCGTAAGGAAACGTGGCAAACACAACATTCTAGAAATGCAATCTAAGCTGATGCACGTGAAACTTTACTGCATTCTATTGTGTTGCATTACAATTTTGTCCGTTGGATGAGATAGGCTTGTGTTTTTGGAAAGTAAACAAAATAGTCCACCCATTCATTATTTGTAAGTTTTTTTCGGTGTTTTCTGTGGTAAGAATTGAACATTTATTTTATCGGACCTAATAAAATAATAAGAAACAGGTTTAGCTATAAAAGATTTAATTACTCAACAAATCACTAAACCTGGAATTGCTAGGAAAAATAGAGTTGAGGAAGGGCTGCATTACTGTAAGGCGTCACATTTATAAAAATTGTCTAGATAATTACAAATTAGTTAAACAGTGCGTGTTCCGACATCGAGTTATTTTTTTCATCACACATTAGAATTGTGGAGATACGGCTTTCGGCTTTTGCCTGTTTATAAACTGTTTTTAATTTATTCTACTTCATAACTTGCTAAAGTTTCACCAAAAAAAGCATCGAACACTATCCCGCAAATCAACTAAATTACTGCTTGATAATATAACTGTTTGTTTAATCACATTTTATTATATTTTATTACAGGGATGAATGGACAGTTAACCCTCCAATTGGCTACCTCATCCTCACTTTGGCTGTTAACCTGATGTAAGACGAGCATGACATTGATATGCTGGGATTAGGCTTACAACTACGCCAGTTTATGGATGACTCCAGTATCCGGACACAAATGAGTATGTGTATACATAATTTAATAAAATTCTGATTAAAATTAACTTAATGTCCACATTTTCCAACAATTTCTTTGTTTTTAATTTTCTGAGGTGTTCTCTTCTTTTTTTGTAGCGTACACCAGAAAAAAGGGAACCTGACAGAGATGTTCCTCATCTTGTTTTTAAGGGAAATGCTTTCATCAGCCTTCATCAAAAGAAGACTTCAGATATTCACAGTTGGTCAATTTTAGTTTCTTGTTTGTACTCCAGTGTCATGCTAAAGAGAAATAATTAATTTGGTTGGGCAAAACTCCGATAATGTTGTTAAAATTGTAACAAGGTGGATCTTCAATAACAATAATAATCATCAATCTTGAGCAAAATATGTTGTTCAAGATTAGAAATGTAAATTAATTAGTTGGAACTTTATGACATTATCCGGTTCGCCTTTAAATAAAAGGACCAAAAATATATTTAGAAAACAGGTTCAGGATGATTTGAGTTTGAAAAATAATTTGGTTTTAACAAGACAGCTATAATGGTGTTAAAATGTAATATGGTCAACAAGGTGGATCTTCAGAATAGCAATTATCAATCTTGAATAAAATGTGTTGTTCAAGATTTAAATACACATTAGGGAATAATTAGTTGGAGCTTTGTGAGATTATCCGGTTCGCCCTTTAATAAAAGGACCAAAACATAATTAAAGGACGGGTTCAGGATGATTTGAAATTACAAAATAATTTGTTACAATAAAGCGTCAAGTATGTTTGTAGAAAAAGTGAGATATAGAAATTCCTACAGCAATGCCTTACGAACAGTTACATGAGTCATTACAAATAGTTTTCTTACGTTAACTGTATTTAAATGTAGTACCAAAGTTTCACTCAAAATGTGTTGATGTGATCTTATCAACAAATTAGTTTTTCACAATTAGATATTAATATGGCACGGGTTCTTAAAGAAAATGAAAGCAACTCTGTTTCGAACAAAAAATAAGGCCAGGTTAGAAAAATGTTTACAGTTAAGAAGCCTCTTGGTATCAATTATTAAACTGAAGTTTAACATATTTTTTAAAATGTATGACGCTTATTATTTTCATAACAACTTTATTCTTAAGGAAAATGCTTTGCTTTTTGTTAGCAAATCTAGTATGAAAATTTGGTCGTAAACACATTTAGAATTTGGTAAAAAGAGCCAACCTTCAACACCAAATGTATGGTTGGAAGCTAACGTAACTAAAAAGCAGTTTGAAAACATCAATGCTTTGTAGTCTCCAGTAGATACTGAGAATCAAATTAATAGATAGCCATAACAAAGGTCGGAGTTGATACGTGTTAAATATTTTTAAATGTTGTAGTTATGTAGCAGATCATTATGACGGACGAGTGTAAGAGTTTTAAAAAAAATGTCAAGAGCAAATTGTGTTCACATAATAAATAAGTAGGCGACCACTAACTTGTATTGATTTATGTAGTTGTTTATTCTCCCGAAGTTCTAAGCTAATGATTTCCTATCAAAAATGTAATTTGACAAGAAAGGTGCTTAAAATTGTGAATTAAAATTACATCGTCATTTTACTGCTATTGATCTGATAAATAAATACCAAACAAAGGGGATTATTAAAAATAAATCTGAAAGGGTGGGAAATGATAAAATGCATAAAAATGATGATTAGGACCAAGCTTTATATGAGCTTCTCAATTTATTAAATTCACTGAATGACAAAAAGTTGTCAATAATAATTGAATCTTGTAAAAAAATTCATGTTGAAACCAACTAAATTCAAGATTCATTCTTTAAATTTTTTAAATATATTCCGCACAAACACAACAGCCTAGTTCTGTATGTGGCTGTTCATATATAAAACTAAAAACTGATACATAAACTTATACGGGAACTAAAAAAAATGTCTCGAAGTCCAGACGACGTAAAATATATTTTCTGGGGACCCAAATCAGCTCAAACGCACGCACGGTTAACGGTTAAACAGCTGAGCTAACTCTCATTCCCAGAAAAAAAGTAGCAGCGTGTGTTCGAGCTAATTTGGGTGTAAATTAAAATTAGAAAAATTTAATTTTACAGAAAAGCAAATTCAGAATTTTAATCTGCGTCAAAAATAACCCCAGAAAATATATTTTACGTCGTCTGGACTTGGAGATTTTTTTTTAGTTCCCGAGTTGGATGTGTTTAATAGCGTATTACATGCATTTATTATAACTTAACGATTTCTGCTCAGAAGTGTAACCTGACAGAAAAATATCGGTACTGAAAATAAAAGTTGAACTGTATCCCTTAAGAAACCAAAAACCAAAATTTAAGCCACTCTTTGCTAAGCTTAGGTAATTGTTGGGAAATTATTTGGTATTGTTCTTTTGGATTCTGAGATCGTATTAATATGTAAACGTATAACGAATTTACATGAAAAAATATGATGTTGATCGTGATTCATTTATTTTCATCGCTATTTATTCCATGTATGAACTCCAATTATGAACCAATTTTTTCAAATGGTAACATCTTGTATCTCAATTTATCACTAATTCCAGCATTCCAACTTATATTTGATCGTGCAAACGCGATTCGGGAAGCATTTTATCAAGAGTAGGTCAACTACAGCATCAAGAGTATCAAGAGTGTAATGCATTTTAGCCCAAAATACATTACAGCTAAGTACATTTATTATACATACCAAAAATCCCAGCAACATAAAGCATTTTGATTGATTGGGTTCTAAAACAAATTGTGAACAAAAAGTGCAAAAAATTGATACCAACAGCACCCGGGGTTCCCAGGCGGTCACCCATCCAAGTACTAACCGGGCCCGACGTTGCTTAACTTCAGTGATCAGACGAGAACTGGTGTGTTCAACGTGGTATGGCCGTTGGCATAAAAATACACTTTATTCCTGCTACTTGTGCATCGCTGCTCGGCTTTGTCAGCATATAATATCACATCAATCGGCTTCTCATGTGAAAAAACTTCAATGAAGCCGATTCATTACTACACATTGCATGAAACCAACAGCATGCATGAAAGTAGCAGTACAAGAGAATTGATTGAATCGCAGTTTTTACAATGAGAAAATCAACAATACAAACATGTGATTTTATAATGTTATCGTATTGCAAGTAAGATTTTTATAAGTTAATACAATTTGCATACATGATTGGTTTGTAAATAAAAGAAAAATCAATAAAAAAATATTTGTTAGGAATCTATGTGTACGTAAACGAAATGGAACATAAAGTGTAAATTAGCTCAACGGTTAATAAAAAATTATTAAAGTTGACGCAAAATTATCCATTTGGTTTGGTATAAAGTAAACTTTAAATACCAAAGTCTGAATTCTATTCCTACAGTGAATTTTTTCAACTTTAGCGCAATGCACTAAATATTTCCTTTATGCATGCAGGGATGACGAACTCATCACAAATCTTCCATTCTGAAAGCAATTAAATTAAGAGGCTTTTTATTTCTTATTAACAGTGTACACAGTGGGTACAGCATACATTTCGGTGGGATAACTGTTTTCCTCTGCTGGACGCGAAAAATGCTTAAGCTCATGTAAACGCATTTGAAAGAGGAAAGGATAAAGAGAGTTACACCATTCATATGAATTTACATAATTGATGACCAATAATTAACTGTAAAACGGTTTCCTCTGTGTCTGACATGAGAGATGCAATACTGTGTTGACCAGTAAAAAGTATAAGGTTGAAACACAAACGCTTTTGAGTCGGTAAGTTAAAACAGTGGAAAAATAAAATATTTTTTGAAAGTATTTATGTAGTTAATGAGTTGGAGAAGCTAAATTTTAAATTGTGTTTTTATAAATCCTGGAAAATATAATTCAAAAACATTGTAGATATACAGGTGGGAAATTTTATTTTTGACTTTTCGAAATTCCGCTAAAAAAATAAAATTGGTACTTTAAGAACATTTAATAATTAATCTTCGCTTAACCAATATGTGCGCATACCAATAAATTTAGTTTGCAGTTTGATAAACCAACAACGATAATGTTCGTTTTTTAAACATAATATATTTAGTCATACTTTTTCTCATGCAAAGTAATCAGTACTGTGCATGTATGTAGGTTGAGCAATAAATTTAAATCCCGAAGTATAAATTTGATTGTGATGGTAAGTTCAACCAAAATTTAGTGCATGGTATTTTTATAACACTAAATTTTTGGTTTAAGCATGCAGGGATATTAAACTAACCAAAAATCTTCCAGTCATAATCTAAGGAAACCTAGTAGTTCTTTTGGTTTACAATGACAGTAGTCGTAAAAAATAATTCTGATGGGATGTCGGCTTTGCCCTGGTAGTGACGAAGAATATTCGAGCTCGTATCAACGCATGTAAAATAGTGAAACCAGCACGGAAATAAACGCTCACAAAAATGTTCATTTCTATGAGTGAATTTTGAGTTGAAGAACTGTTGTTTGAAGTGTTTCAGAATTGAAGCATAAACACAAGCAGAATGGGTTCAATGGATTTTGTTTATGCGGATTTAAGCCCATTTTGTGTATGCAATTTATCAAAACCTTTTAACGAAAAACCAAATATAACACACTAAACTTGCGTTGTTGCACCTACAGATTTTATTGGAATTAATTATTGTTTCCTTAATTACTTTTACACTAATCCTCATTATAATATTTAACAACTCAATTTTAAGCCACTATAATATTCTCCTACACTTAAATACCACTGCAAACGACATAAATTTTCTCTGTTGCAGTCTTATTGAAACCACCTAGAAAAATCACACAGGAAAATTGTTTAGAGAAAACTTAATAAGATGAATAGCCGCAAGCCTTACATCTGTTCTAAATTCTAAAACTATTTAGCCATCAAAGCGGCATACCACGAAGACTTAAATGTATAATCACTTTCTTTTAGCAGTGACAGCTTCATGTACATTATAAAAAAGCGCCGTCATCAGGAAAAAGACAAATAAATGTGGTCAAGTCTGCTTATTTGTTAGAACAATGCTATGTTTCATTTTATATTCGGATATTAGTCACCAAACCTATGAATATTGAACAGCCTTATGGGGTTCAACACAAACCATAAAATATTTTTTAAAGGAGTCCCTTTCATTAAGTTTTAGTTGAAAAGGGTTTGCACATGCTAGAACTTTACATGCCCCTTGAATATAACATTGCCTTGGATTCATCATGATAAACTCTTTTGGATATTGGTAACAGCTTAAGTTTTTAACTTACGCAATGCATTGTGTTTTTCAAACGAGTTATAAACTCCAGTGAATCACTCTTCGTCATATGAAAAAATATATTCGGCGTTTATCCCTGTTGGGCCTTTCATTGTATCACAAGGTTGGTACAAATTGGTTTCTGTGGAATGTTTGATTTTCTCTGGTAGACAAGATAAGCATTTGAGCCAAAGTCACTGTACTTGAACGCGCAGTTAAAATCGTGAATTTAGCAGGGATACAAGCTAACAGAATTTTTTCTCTGAATGCCTAATATGATGTAATACAATTAGAACTTCAGTTTAGGATCACAAGGTAAATAAGATGATTTTTCTGTGACTATGACATATTTTATATCATTTATTGAGAATTCGATTATCCTTAAAGTGGCTTATAAAATTTGTAATATGGTACAAGTTAACACAAAAAATGCATACAAAAATTACATATTTTCATATTCAGAGCACAGAATAATAACATAAGTATAATACATCATTTGTACGTAGTGCAACTTCGCGCCCAACATTCAAAATGGGATTGAAAATAATATAGATTACCTCATGTAAACAATTACCTTCTTTTATCAGTGGTGTAAATATTTTAAATACCTAAGAAAATGTCATGTATGTAACTTATTATTTTCGATTTAGTTATTAGTCACTACAAACTTTACAACGAAACACTACACGAGTGCTATCAGTATTGTTTCACGATATATGCCTCATGAGTAATCTTTTTACTTGGACTCCGAACCTTGTACAAAACGTAATTGTATTCATATGCGTATAAACCTTAACACTTAACAGCAACAATGACTTTGCATTGGTTTTTATAAAAACATATGTTCATGGATACATACCAGCTAAAGTCATTCAGCTTAACAATGCCATCGTTATATTCTACATATCGTCTGAGCTAGCTATTCAAGAATATACGTGAGTCATTTAAGTCGAAGGAAGACACCCATTTACATTCATTCTTGCTGTATACCATTTTATCTTTTACCTGAGCTGTGGTATCAGAACGAAACTTTACGAATAAAATTTAGTTGCTATTAAGAAACTGTCTGCTAAGCACAACTACTAATTCTCTCTTCAAACTATCATTTTCATATTGTTCATCCTGTAATATATACAATATTTCATCCTGCTATTACGATATCAGTGTTGATTTAGCATCACTAATATGGAATATGTTAAAACTAATTTCTCGGACAATCAAAACTCCGGACAAACTTCTGGCGAGGGGATGAAGAGCAACGCTAAAAGGCCCATAACTATACGCGCGTTTGCGTACTGCTATATTGTAAGATAATAGACTCTATTACTTGTTATGTGTAGAAACTCTTTCTAAACTCTCACCAATTATTTTTAAATGAAAAATAACTCTGATTACTGCAGGTTCTCGGTATAGTTGTTCTTTTCTGTATTCTGTTGGGATCATTCGAATCAAGTTCGACAGAGGAAAGAATTTACGCCAAAGGGGGTAAGCACTTTATCGTTGAAAACACGTGATTTTTTGGAACTTTTTTTCAATAATTAAACGTCATTGTAATATTTTTCTGTAATTTACAGTCAACATTTTCTTTGAACAATTGCTTTGTATAGTAATGGGAGGACAACTCATTGGCCATATATTTGTTGCCCAAAATATGCTCCACTCAACTGACACCGTGAGTTTTATTAGTTTTAAACACAATCAAAATTAATTGCGTTAGCTTTATAGATTGAAATACATGTGTCAATTAACATTTAATATTTATTTATTTAAAGGAGGCACATCTTAAGCAAGCTGCATCACAGGTCATTATTCAACGAAACGCAGCAATTGGATTTGTTGTTTTAGACCTTCTAAAGCCCATATTTTTAGTTCAAATTTGTTGGTTTGATATCGTCTTTGACTGCGGCCTAGTTTTTATGTGTTTTAACCTTCAAAATAAAATCAGGGCACTTACCAAGTCTCGTAAAACAAATCAAAAAATTAATAGTTCACATTGACGTCGCACAAGGGTTTTCCGTAAACGGAGTTCATTAAATGAATTAAGTTATGTTATATCTGAATTCTTATTGAAATCAAATAGGAGAAAATAACAAAAGATTAAGGTCGTAAAGTTGTAGTAATGAGCACTATTATTTGAAACAAATGTCTACGTATGAATTAAATAAATTTAACGAAATTGATTTCGGTATTTTAAATTCAAATTAAGAGTTATCTCTAATTTAAAATATAGATCAACCAAAACTGATTAGTTGGCATTGTTATTAACTTTCAACCATTTAAAAGATATTTCTACTAGATAGAAAAATATATTAAGATAGAAAAATTAACATCAGTATAATCATGAATATGCAAAATAAAATCCAAATATACCTAAAGTCTTTCATATTTCCAGCCTTTACACCCAGATTATCTGCTTGATCATTTATTAATGATTCCGAAAGTCTAACTTTAGCTTTCGAGTTCCATCCCATAGGAGTATATTTAGACACCATTTGATTTACGATGGAAAACCAGTTCAAGCTCTTAGTGAGCTTACTGATTTCCATGAACGATTGCAATGCATTCCACTGTGTGATAATGCATGCTTGTACGATATATGTAATCATAATCGAAATACATTTCCACCTGCAGTTCTTCAGGAACAAATAGAATGTGTAGAAAGCTTCCTTGTAGTTCAGTTGTTACATTTGTCATCCAAAATATATGAACATTGCAAAACTGAAAAACTCGAAGAAAGTTCCAATATTGTGTGTCAAAATTTGCAAATGCCATTGTTATATGTTGCTGTTTCAGTTTTAAAGCTTGATAAAATATTTGTGACTTGTAAAAACTGAATTAAACAGAAAAATCTGGAAGGGATCAAATAAAATGATTACTTTATTTGTAAGGTTAATATATTAATCAAGCAAACTTGGACTTAATTTTCATAAACTTGGATCAGAAATTGATTTTAAAGCTCGCATTTTATATTAACTAGCATTAATGTGCAATTTTTAGATTGTAAAAATTCAGAACTTTATGGCTGAATTGCAAATACTTTAGGCTTCACTCTATCTTCGCCTTTCTAAAAATAATTGACAACTTTTAAACATTTCAAACAAGGAATCTATGTCAAGTAAAACGCACTTTAATATTCAGAAGACACTTATTTAAAAATTGCAAAACCTTGTGTTAAATTCTACCAATTCATTTAAAAGGCAAACGTTCCCTCTAGGAATGCTGGCTGAGTTCTTTTTAACGAGCTCTTAAATAATGGACTGATTAATATTAAAAAAGCGCTTTAATTTGAATATTGCCCACAGGATGCGTACATATCAACTAGAAAAGTGTAAAATAAAAGTGATAAATGTCCAAACGTCGTTCCAATAACGTTTTAAAGGATTAAGAAGTTTTGTTTGAAAGCAGAACTCAACCTGTTTCGATAGTATGGGCCATGTCAATTTTTCATTACCAAAAATGGATCACGTCATATATTTAACAGTTAAAGCTTTTCATCTAAATTTACTAAACTGTAAAGATTACCACAAAAAGGATGTTTGATTTATTGCTTTAATTTTCTAAAAGGCATGGGAATTTAAACTTAAATCATTTATGCGGTAATATTGCAGTTTCCAACTTTGACAAAGTTTTGGATAACTGTAGTGTTTGCATTTCAGAACTTTGCATGCATCGAAATGATTTTATGTTTGCATTGAACGGTTTGTTGTTTTACCATATGCCAAAATAAACTTACGTATCTTTTGCTTGGATTAACATTACGTCGAAGAATTCATCAGCAATGTGGAATGACACTTAATATAAGATTTTGGTAAAACAAGCATAAAAAACAAGCTTTACTTTTTCGGTCAATAACCTCTTTCAAATTTTACTAATGGGGTTTAGTTTAGATAACGCTCCGCTAACTAACTAACTCGCCAAAAAAACTCTTGGTATTTATTGCATATTCCCGAGCCTGTTTAGCCGAACACGAAGCGTGTAGCCAGCTGAGTAGGCTAGCTCTCGCAAATTGAAAAACCTAAAAAAAACTACAGCTGACTGCGATGGATTGCGCGTTGCCAACCAAGAAATCTTTTATGAGAGTAACTGAGGAGTACACTTTTAAAACTCTGCAATAGCCGTGAAGAATACATTTACAAAATGAAATAGCACAAATTGATATTATAACATCGAATTGTTGCCTCCAAAACGTAGAAAAACGAGGATCCTATAGTTAATTTGAAAATAGAGCCTTTGAACCTTGCTAGATGCCGACATCATTGCATTTCTGTGCATGCACGGAAAATGTCTCAATAACTTATTATATTACAATGCAACTCTGAAGCATACAAAGTAACGCCTTAAACTAATTAAAATTAAATAAAAAGCAGTCATGTAAATTAATGCGGGTTTTTAAGACTGTAACATTGGTTTGTCTTTGAATTTTCATTTTTGTACTTGCTATTAACACGTTGACCTTATAGCCTAGCAACGTAGCTTAGAATTTGAAGATATCAAAACAGAAAATCAAGAGAGAGCACCGGATGAAAAATTTGGGAACTAAAGTAAAAGGTACGTCCGTGTTACTTTATAACGACAAGTTGAATACCGGCCCAATAACCATTATAAATCAATCAATTTGACTTACTTGATCATGGTATTATTACCTAAACAAATGTAAAAGGTGAAATTCAACAATTTAATCATTTTGTGAAATCACGTTCTTTTAATAAACATAATCATAATTTACACTTAGAAAGTTAACATTGTCGAAGCAGCTTCTACTGTGAAAAACTAATATAATATATTACAGCCAATCATTTTTCTGATAAAACAGTGCATATTTTTATTCAAAATTAACGTGTGTATTTTTAAAGTTAAAACTTTTATCCAAAGAATTGGCGAAACATAAGCTTATAAATTGGTATTTCACATTCGTTTTTCTTCTCACTTTGACCTGCCTCCATTATAGTATTTCTAGTTTGTCCCCTGGTTCTGTTTCCAAATGCCGATGCAACAATTCGTCTTATTGGAATCATGAAAACATCTTGAAGATAGGTTGTTAAATTTTCACGATTCTGAAAATTAATTTAATACATTGTGTAACATTCAGAATATGTTAATTATCCAACGTAATAATACCATTACTCTAAATCTTGTTGATTTGACTAAATCGTTGATTAATAAGAATGTGCCCACAGACAACGAAGAATTAAAATCAGGACGTATTGCTCGAATTCCAAAAGTATCCTTTTCAGCTTGAGCACAACAGCTTTCTTTTGACATGATGAAGTTAAACTGACATGTAATTGGCATAACAGCATCTTGGACATAAACGACTTATTACATTGATTGATCTGTTTCTTAAAAGTGTCAAAATCTTAAAACGTACCCGTCCCATAGTACAAAAGAGTTTCCACAAGCTGTTGGTCTGAAATAAAATATCCAAGTTGCCTACTTGCTTGCTTGTATAAAGGCAGAAAACTATTTTGCCAGTGGTTCTGACGCATTCTTGTCAAGTTCATGAAGAGCAAATTAGAGTCCATACCTTTTGTATGTGCTGCAGATAAAAATTTATAGTTTGCCAGTTATTTAAAAACTCGTTTTTGGAAGTTTATTAGAAGTTACCTTTTATATTTTTATGATCTCTCGTGGCATATGGTTCAGGAACTACGGCTACTCCCAAAAGTTCATATGAGTGCATACCATTGAACTGATCCCAAAACATGGAGATATTATCCACCATTATCATACTAATGTCTAAATATATGACAGCGTCTACATTTGCCAAAACGGACTGCAAAATTAAATATAACATGTAAAAAGGTCTAAAAATAAATGTATTCAATATATGAATAAAACCTACCGCCAAAAACAATTTGTTGTACGAACAATACAAATTTGTGTCGTGAATATTTTGTCGATATTCTGTTGGGATCGTCTTAGCAACTGGGTAGGAATATATTTCGATGTTCAAATACTTTTTATTCAAATACTTTACAAATCTTAGTCTTGAAAAGTAATTTGAATCTTGTTCGTAGTTTTGAAGAAACAGATGAAAAGTTACTTGTTGCACATCGTACAGTAGTGCAGATATAATGACTGATTTCATTAAAATAGCTGCACTTTCTCTTGATTCGGTGAATGTACTTTCAGAAGATGATGGACATACGGAAGTAGCTATATGGATCATTCTGCCTTTGGTTTGTCTAAAATAGGTTAAATATTAATTGCAATTGTATAACTTTTTAAACAAACTACTTGTGATAATATTTCTATCTTTGCATTAACGGTCTTAGAGTCGTATTGGTGAGTAACGTTTCTTGGTCCATATCTTTCAAAACTTCGTACTCATTTTGTAACTTAATTGAAATCGCATGCATTTTCCACCGAAAACTTATTAGAAACAAAACTGAAAATATTAACACTATATAAAATAGCTCGTACGGAAATCTTAAATGTTTTTGATTGTTAATCATGATGCTAAACTTTATCACTTAACTCCAAGACGGCTAGGTTTTAAATCACGTGAATATTTTTTTGATATAGTATTATAACTTTTTAAACTCAAGCTTTGTCGATTGAAGTTGAATATTGTTACTGGAGTCATCAAATAAAAAAGAGGTCATCAGTATCATCCAGATGCTTGAATAAATCAAAAATCCTATGCGGTTTTGGAAAAATGTCAAAAGAATAACAACATTAATTTGATAAATGATCTGCACACAAAAGAGTAAAAATAAATCTTTCAACACAGCATTATTATTGTGGATATGGTGTACAAACTACAATTCTGGATTGATTCTAGCTACTAAAAGCAAAACATTATGGAACTATTTTAGTATTGAACCTCTGTAAATTTAAATGAACTGCTGAACCATAATTCCTACCTTTTATGTAAAAATGCTAGCATTTGACATTCATATTCGTGTATTTATGTAAAATATACACAAAATAAATGCAACAGCATCTGTGTGCAGTTGAACAGATCAATGACATAACATGTACTTATTATAAGCGTAAATACTTGCAAATTATTTCTCAAACAATAACAATTTATAATAGTGCTTGATAAGCAAACTTTGCCAGGCACTATGACTTGTTTGAATTTTTGAGTAAGAACGAATAACAATCTTTCAAAAAAATTTAATTTATAAGTACGTAGGCAAAAGCAGCAAAAACTAACGATTACCCAAACTTTGCTATTATTCAAATAATAAGAGATTAATAACCAAATTTAATTTAAAGTCCAAAAAACTCTGCATTGCAAGTAGAATTACATTCTAAGATCTTATGCAACTCAATAAAAATATAAATCATAGAAAGAAATGCAGTAAAACAAAAAGTGTTATTCGACATTATGGCTTTCATTCACAAGGAAAAAGTGCAAAAAAGATACCAACAGCACCCGGGGTTCCCAGGCGGTCACCCATCCAAGTACTAACCAAGCCCGACGTTGCTTTACTTCAGTGATCAGACGAGAAATGGTGTGTTCAACGTGGTATGGCCGTTGGCAAAAGTACCACAATCATACCAGCTACTTGTTCATCTCACCACCACCTCAATGGAATGGTATTTCGTGAAAGCTTTTGCTTCTATCCAACGACACCACAAAGAAAACACATCAAATCTGCTATTTATTTTGGTCTTGTTCTAGTCCTTCAATGCGAGCAAGCATACTGTGTAAAATCCAAAGATGAAATGATATTCTGAAATGACTACAATCATTTTCTGGAATTTCAGGCAAATGCAGCAGCGAACGCCTTTAATTTTTTTATATAAATTTGTAGTTAAACAGTCAGAAATAAGAGTTAAATTTCATATGATAGTCTTTAAAATCATAGGAAAAAATAAAACGTAGAAACATGAGCACAACAAATGATAAAATTAAATGTGATTCGTCATAATGTCATTTAGTTTTAATTATCTTAATAGAAAAGTATTCGATTAGACTTTCACGCATGCAGAAAAGTAAATATGTAGTACTAAATTAAATTTGTACCCTTTATATTTTAGGATTTTACTTTAGAATTGTGCAATTACACTTTTCCTTTCACACACAAATATCAGTCTTGTGCTTAAATGCATCAAATGTGATTTGGTATCTTATCGATAGTTTTAAAGTCTAAATTTATTTTGATGGTGAGTTTTAACCAAATTTAATGGAATATATTTTTAAGACTGATTTTTCAACAAATCATCTTAGATGATGATGAACATACCAAAAATCTTCCACAAAAAATGCAGATAAAACTAATGGGTCTTTTGGGTTTGCAACGACAGCACAGAGTTGATAAAAATTTATGCTGGTGGGATTGGTTGGCTTTGCTCTGCTAGATACGAAGAATGCTCGAGCTCCTGCCAACCCATTTGAAAGCACAAGCAAAATTGAGAAACAAGCACGGATATTAAGGCTTACAAAAAGGTTCCTTTCCGTCAATCATGATGATGTAGGATCATTACAGAATGCAGTTTCTCTTAAAAACAGCATACGAAAGAGCAGTCATAATGTCATGATCGATTTTTAGTGGATATTTTATCAAGTTCGATTCTACTAACGATTTTAACTACAAACATTATCAATAATATATTAATGCTGTTTAAAAAGTCGAATTTCGATTTATGAAACTTATAACATTGCAACAAAAAATATTCACTATTTTACCAAAAAAAATGTAGACAGCACAGCAATTGTAAAGGTGAATTCTGGTGGCTTGTTTCGCTCTAGCAGATCGGAAAAATGCTCGAGCTTGTGTCAACGTATTTGTAAAGCACATGTAAACTTGTGAAACCTGCACGGATACAAATGCTCACAAAATGCTTCCTTCTCAAACATATGAATTTCGGTAACAATATTCTTGTTTATCCCAAACGAATCATACATGCGAGCAATTTGCATTTTTTTGTTAGGCTTACCAGTGCAATGGGATTTTTCCAAAATTCGAATACAGGATTATTGTCTAAAAATAAATTTCTTTTATTTTCATAAGAGCAAAGGACGCTATGTATTTTTGTTTTCGTACTGAAATTTTAAGCTTGCTAAAATGTATATTACTACACCAAACAAGCTATTTAGGAAATGTGGCAAACCCAACATTCAAGAAGTACCAGCTAAGCTGATGCACGTGAAACTTTACTGCATTCTATTTTGTTGCATTACAATTTTGTCCATTGGGTGAGATAGGCTTGTGTTGTTGAAAAGTAAACAAATATTCCACCCATTCATCAAATATAAGTTGTTTTTTGTGTTTTCTTGTGTAAGAATTCAGCATTTATTTCATCTATTTAAGTTAAATATTAACAAAGACGTTTAGCTACAAAAGTTTTAATTACTCAAACAAAACACTGAATCTGGAATTGCGAGAAACAGGTAATTTTTTGAAAAGGAAATGTTCGCTCAGTATGTCAGCTTTATAAAAACTGGCTGAATATTTATAAATAAATTGAATAGTGTGTGTTCCGAATAAAAAAAATTCGTTATAAATCAAAATTGCTGAGATATGACTGTTGGCTTTTGCCTGTTTATCAAATTTCAATATATACTATTACCTAACTTGCTAAAGATCTACCAAAACAGCATTAAGGACTTACTTATAAGTCAATTAATTTATTGCTTGATAACACAACCGTTTGTTTATTGACTTTTTACAATAATTTATTACAGGGATGGATGGAAAGTTAATCCTACAATTAGCAGCTTTATCCTCACGGTGCCTAGTAACGTGATGGAAGACGAGGATGACATTGATAGGCTGGCATTATGTCTACAACTATATCAGTTTACAGATGAGTCCATTACCCGAACACAAATGAGTATGTTTATAAATATTAAAATACAAAACTGATTAAAAATAACATAAGGTCCACATTTTCCAACAATTTCTTTGTTTCTTATTTTCTGATATGTTCTTCTCCTTTTTTATAGCTTAACTCAGAAAAAATGGAACATGGCCAAGCTGTTGGTCATCCTATTTTTCAAGAGAAAACTTAATCATAGTTCACCAAAAGAAGAATTCACGACTCCACAATTCACCAATTCTAGTTTCCAGACAGTACTCCAGTGTCATGCTAAACATAATTAATTAATTTGGTTTAAACAAAACTCCTAACTTTGTTTAGTGGTATTAAAAATGTAACAAGGCCAATAATGTGGACCTTCAAAATAACGATTATCGACCTTGAACAAAATGTAATGTTCAAGATTTAAGTAATTAGTTGGAACTTTATGAGTTTATCCGGTTCGCCTTTCAATAAAAGGACCAAAAATATATTTAAAACTGTGGTTCAGGATGTTTGGAGTTTGAAAAATAATTTGGTTTAAACAAGACAGCAATAAAGGTGTTAAAATATAATAAGGTCAACAATGTGGATTTTCAGAGTAGCAAATATCAATCTTAAACAAAATGTATTGTTCGAGATTAAAATACACAATGTGAAATAATTAGTTGGAACCTTATGAGATTACTCGGTTCTGAAATCGTACTCCACTTTTATAGATGATTTGGGTGTTTAAATTTATTTAGGAACAATGTTTAAAGAATAGTTGGAAAAGTTATTACTATGTATTTAGTTACGCGAATTGTACTTCAATGTAACTTATAATTTACATTGAAAGTGTATTGATGAGAACCTATCAACAAATTACGCCATTAGCTATCAAAAAGTCAGTGGTTTATAACCAAAATGCGAATAAAAAAAACCCTTTTGGGAATAAATAAAGCCAAGTCAGAAAAATGTTAAGAGATCAAAATAGATATTTTTTATTAATTATTGAACCGAAGTTTAAATTGTTTTCCAAATGTAATGTAGACTATTATTTTCATGAGAAACTATTTTTAATGCAAATTGTATTGCTGTCTGTCAGTAAACCTGGTGTAAAAAGTTGTTCATATAGACTGGAATTTGTTCATAGAAGCCAAGCTTCATCACCAAATGAAATATTGAAAGCTAAAGTAAATAAAAAGCTCCTTAGAAAACTCTTCAATGGTTTTAAGTATCTAGTAGATGCTGAGAATCAAATTAAAAGATAGCCATAACAAAGGTCCGAGTTGATACGTGTAAAGACTTTTTTAATCTTTCATTTAAGTAACGGATAATTATGATGTCCGTGTGCAGAGGTAAGAAAATGTCAAAACTTAATTATGCCTGCTGTTGTGTTTTTTTTGAAGTTCAAAGTTGATGATTTCTTATAAAAAATTGTAATTTCAGAAGAAAGTTATAAAAAATTTCAAAATAAAATTACATCTTTATTTTAGTTCCAACGGTTTGATAATTAAAAGTTCAACAAATTGTACTATTATAAAAAATGTAAAAGCGTTTGAAAATTACAAAATGTATAAAAATGATGATAACGACCAAGCTTTATATGAGCTACTCAAATTATTAAATTCACGGGTTAATAAAAAGTTGTCAATGAAAACTGAAACTTGTAAAAAATGGGTCCAGTTAAAACAAATTAAATTAAAGTTTCAATCAAAAAAATGTAATGAACCCAACAGCCTAGTTTTTAGGTGGATGTCGATATGTAACTATGAATTAATACATAAACTTACATGTATTTAATGGTGACTTACATTTTTTGACAATTTCTGCTCAGAAGTGTAACCTGACAGAAAATTATTGCTACTGATAGTAAAAGTGAGCTTTATCCCTCATAAAACGTACAAGAAAAGTTTGAACAATTCCATTGTGTACTTTTGTTAACTATTTAGAATTAATTAGGTTTTGTTTGGATTTTGATGTCATTTTAATAAATTATAGTAAAAACCGTTATTTGATTTTTATGTTGATATATGTAGCTGAAGAAAAGCAGGTGTATTTTAGAAATGAATAATTATTAATGTCACAATTTCTGTAAAATACTGAACTTCAAAAAACATTAAATATTATTACGTAAATATAATCTTTGACTACTGGAGTCCATTTTTGCCTTTTTTATTACGATTTATTTCATGTTTGGACATGAATGATTAACATCTTATATCCTGACTCATTAATAATTTCACCATAAAATATGTACTAATTCGGGAATGCATGATTTGGGAAGCATTTCATCTAAAAGAGAGCAACCATTTTCACCAAAAAAATTACAACATAGCGCAAAGTACATTTTTATAATCTATTTAATAAAATAAGGTTTTTGCAACATAAAGCATTTTTATTGATTGTACATTTAAATTAAATTTACAATTCATATTGCATGAAACCCGTAGCATCCATAAAAGTGACATCAGAACAAAACTGAATAAATCGCAGATTTTATCATAAGGAAATGCACAATACAAGTTTGTGATTTAGTTATTTTTTTCGTACTGCAAGTTCGATACATATTTTGCATACAAGATTAGTTCGTAAACAAAGCAAAAATCAATTTTAAAAAACTGGACAAATAATTGGTAATCTGTATCTTATCTGTACCTTAAATCTGTATCCATATAAAGAAATAGTAAACGTAAACTTTAAATGAACTGATACAGTAATAAAATTTTATTTGACTACGTTAAGTTGTCATACATCAAATTATAAATGTACATTAAACATTTATCTTGTATGGGTAAACGTTTACTTTAAATATTGAAATGTACATTATATTCTTACTGTCAATTCTTCTCAACTTTAGCGCAGGATTCTTTCAACACTAAATATTTCTTTTATGCATGCAGGGATGTAAGACTTACCAAAAATCTTCCATTCTAAAAGCGATTAGTTTTAGAGTCTCTATTGTTCTCGGTACAAGTGTACAGAGTTAGTAAAGCATAAATTCTGGTGGGATAAGTGTTTTTGTCTGCTACGCACGAAAAATGCTAGAG
>JAQFXM010003647.1:0-19466 GCA_034693345.1 Entomobrya multifasciata
AATTGGGTGTATGAGTATTAGACGAGTGCGAGTTAGGTAATATGTGAATCGACTTTCTGTGTATAAGCCTAGAATCAAAATAACAAATAAAGTTAAACTTGTTTGGGATGAAGTGTAATATTTCCAAGTATAAATGAAATACATATATATACATACATAAATTTTCATGCTATATTAGGTGTTACGAGTTGTACATATCATGCTCAAGTACTTTCTCTTTATCGCAAGAAATAAATACCACACATGCTTCAACTTCAACTATTCCATCTGGTTTATAGGCACGCACTCTCCAATCCAGTTAAGCGTGTTATATGAATGCTTATTCAATTTAAACATTGCATTTAGCAACAGCATCTATTTCTCCAATTCCCCAAGTACATTTTACCTCATTCATTAGCATGTGCGTCAGTTGTCTTTCCTTTTCTCTCTTTTTGCCTGCACACTTTTTAATTTGGCAATTGTTTTACCCTTTTTTCTACACGCTACCATTACTTTTATTGAATGATAGACTAGTTTTCCACTTAGAGGCGCAAGTAATTTGAAATTTATCCTGCTGAATGGATTATCTAACACTACAATTGTATCATTCTCTCATTACACCGAAAGCAAACTCGAGTGAAAAGATTTTTTGTTTTTGTAAACGTTAAACCTTCTTTAATACAAACACGAGAAAAGCTGACTGTTGGTTTTTTTAAACTTCCAGTGGTAAAAGTCTAGAGATAAACTGAAAGCAAGTCAGTCAGGCTGTCCAATCCAAACTCACAAAATTCCAACCGTTTACATAAAGATACCATGTAGCATGAGCATGAGCGAAGCAACAATAATTTTCCAACGCACCCACAACCACTACCCAAGTGTCAAAACCACTTGTTCCCTTCCCATTTTCATCCAAGCAGAAAGCAATATAAGAGAACATAGAGCGAGCATTAATGTAAACAAAGTTTGAAGAAGCTGAGATGATTATCATAGTTTGTTTATTTTTATATTGTTTTGAGAAATATTGCGTTTTAGAAATGTTTGAAGTACATATCGAATATTTTTTTCGTCATCATTGAATATGCATGAATTTATGGTGCCAACAAGCTTCTATGTGCACTTTTTATGCGCGTTCAAAATATTATTGTTGATATTCTACGCGGAAGTATATCCACCATGTATGTGAATGAATAGGAACAGTATACTTAAGTTTCCCAGATTCCTTTAATATCATGCCACAACTTCCGGTATATCTATATATGCAGCGTTTGGTTTAGTATATTTGGTAAATATTTTTCTCGGAACTTGCAGGAAATTAGTAAAATTACATACATGATATACCACATCAGCATAAGAGATCACAAAAAATCTTTATGAGGCAAATGTTTTTCTCTGAAAACATGGTATTGCCATTACCATCATTTTAATGTGCACATCATAAGCAGCCAGAAACCATCAAATAATAAATAACCCAAGTTTATGGAATTAGTATGTATTTTTTATTAGTAATGCATGATTTTATATACTATCCAACACCACTAAATTTGACAAAGTTGCTGGTGACGTGTTTTACATTTCTGCAGAATTTCAAGCTTTTCCCTTCACGAAGTTCGATTTTATTCAATTTTATCCGTCAGAAGTACACTTCTTTGTATGATTCATAGTATATAATTGTAAGAATATTCATATATTGAGTTCACCGCAGGCGTGATAATGGTGTCAAATAAATATGATGTCAATATGATACAGAAATCCATTTTATACTTGTATTTTGTACTTTCTGAGAAGTAACACTTTCCATGCCAGTGGTTGTGTATCCAAGAAAAAGGTTCAACTTTCTCCAAACTTATACATCTAGTGGAAAATGTCAGCGGAAAATAACCACATTACAAAGCACAACATACGAGACATTTGAGACGTGAACATATGCAGGAATGTTTAACACGCCCATATCACACGCCATCAACATGAGGTTATTTTGGCAAAAGACGGGTTTAAAACGTCTCACTATATTACATTACACTCAAGTATGGGCATGGCTGAGGACAGCAGCGGAAATGGGAAATTGAACTTCAAAAATAAGTTGGAAACATAGTCTCCCTACTAAATTTTTCGAGCTGAAAATGGCATGGCTTGGCATAGCTTTTAAAATTGTGGCCTTCCTTCTTTCCTTCAGATCATATAAGTGCATAAATGGAAAGATACCTTTTTGATGTTATTGACTAGATGAAAGAAAATTCGAGAAGTTATCTAAGAGAAAATAAAGTTACACTTTACACCAAATCTTGCACTGTGTCATCTTATTTTTGGTACTCGCATTTTCTTCATTTTTCCTCGCTAATACTGCAGAATCAGCAAAAAGAGGGTAAAATACGACGATTACTGCAGCAAGGAACTCAACTCATCCGTAAAACTCTTCTGACTTTTACCGCCTCACCGGTGAAACACAACTTGGACCAACAAACGTATATGTGGGTGTTTGCTTTTCTATACATATGAACACTGTCACAAAAATATTGAAAAGGATATTTTTGTATAAAAAATATCCCCTTACTAGTCAAGTCAGATGAGACAACATTCGAGACAATCCATATGCCACCTAATACGGTTTATGTTCAGTTCTACTACTCCCATGGCCATGCATGTCATAGACAATGAAATGAATAACTAAGATTACAATGTAATAAGCGTAAGTAGTACGAGGAATGAATGGTCACTCTCAAAGATATTCATGACCTGGATTGGATAGTCTTTATATCATGTACATAAGTATCATTACAATAGTTACTTGTACTATAATTTTACAATTGACTTTGTTCATGTGGCTGTGAATGTGTTATTGAAAAGCATGAAAAACTAACAAGCAGAGTCTGCAAAATAGATATACATGCATATATAGTGCATTAGGTTTTCCCATGTTTGTGAATAAAGAGAACTCGATAAAAGAAAGTAATATGATAGAAGAACAATTTTCTTTGAATTGGAAAAAGGGAGTCACATCACAAGTAACTCTTTTTATGTGCATTGTTATTATGATCATTATCATTACCAACTCATAAATAAACCTTACTGCTGTGTCTGTTATTTTCACGGACATACAATACACAAGCCATTATTGTGCTTCTTCTATTTTCTCCTTAATTCTCACTGTAGGGAAAGTACTTATAGTGAATCTTTTTTGTTCTTGTACTTTACATCATTCCAATTTTATCTAATCCTACTACCCTGTATTTTCCTCTATTTCATCTCTCCATCCATCCTCTTCAACTCCTCTAAAGTAAATACGATATCCTTGAAGAGTAAACAAAGTAATTTTCGTCATATGGCAAGAAATGATAAATGGTAGTAAAAAATGGGAATAAAAAAAATTCTCGAGTCACTCGCCGCGCCAGTTCTAGCCAAGTAAATGGAGAAAAAGCAGAAAATGTGTATGTACTTTATATAGTTGTTGCACATTAAATATTCCATCAAAATGGCAAACATTCCCTGTTGTCTTTTATAAAAAGGACACTCTTTCATGGTCTATGCTTTCTCCATGTTCATATTCCTATACCATGACAAGTGGTTTTAGTGAGCTTTAATATTTGTTGCTCACTTCAAAAATAAATACATATAATGGTATGTGATGATAGAACTTAGAACTTTAGTTGACCTGAAAGATAATGCACTCCTTTTCTGAAAACTACAGTTTTTACAGAGTTCAGTAAGCAACCATTGAACATTACCACATGTATAAAACATTGCCCACTAACAGATACCCCAAATAAGAGCTCTTTACAAGTTTTCATAGAAAAAGGTTACTCGAGTTTTCAGTGTGTGTGGAGCGGAAAGTTGTACCTAACTTTTGTAGAAGGTCGTAACTCTTAAATGACAGCATCAACAGGGAAAGGTACTTTCACAGTGAGTACACACTACAGAATCACAATTGTTTGTAATTTTAATTTAACTCATGGCACACATTTAACCATATCACCTCCCTCTCTCAAAACTAGGACATCTGTTTTAGCACATCCTTGGTGCCATGATGAATACAAGTCTGCAGATAAACTGCGTGTAGGAGTACAAGCTCAACTGCCCATTAATGAGAAATTTCGATTGGGGTTATGAAAAGCGAAGAGATAACGGGTATTTTATTATTTTCCACTATGAAATGATTACAGATGGAAATTATGTCATAAAACCACCCTAAAAACATGTATGTATTTTTAATTTTACATTTCGGTCACACAGCTCTTTAAAGAAATAGTATTCAATATTTTCTTTGACATGCATTGGTTTTGTATTTGTAGTATTTTGGACTGTCATGATAGGCCTTCAAATTACATTTTCATTTTAACATAGTTGATCCATATCACAACAACCTATAAAAGTGAAATTGAGTGACAAACTGTATGTTAATTTGAGGTTGATGTTGATACTTTAGCGTACATGTTAAGGCATGACTCTTAAAAAGTACATAAGCTTTAATAATCCGAGTGTGTGCTATAATCCTTCGATTTACTTGTCACACTGTTACTACTAGTACTCAACCACACAAAGTGAAGCAAAATATGAAACGACCAGTTTAGTGCCTGAAAGCGAAGGAAAGAGGAAAACGATGACGCTTTACGTGACAAGTGTCACATCATATGACACAACAGCTAACTTCACTCTGCTCTGACTGTTTTCCTATACATCATCATTTGACATAATGGTACGTTGTAGGTGTTGCACGAACATCATCGTCGTATCCTGTATGCATACTGCGTGCTCACTGCGTAACAAAATTGTCACCAACCGACACTCATACCTTCTTTTGACTAACTGAGAGTAATATACGTAATTGTAAGAGAATTATCTGACACTGCAGCAGTACAGTCATAATAACCTAAAGGCACGTTTTACGTAATGATCATTCAGGCGCTTTTACTTTCCATTTTATCATTCCCGATAACGTTGACAGTGGTAGTATCATTTTGAAATGAAATTGTGTAAGT
This sequence comes from Entomobrya multifasciata, assembly GCA_034693345.1. Lineage (NCBI taxonomy): Eukaryota > Metazoa > Arthropoda > Collembola > Entomobryomorpha > Entomobryidae > Entomobrya > Entomobrya multifasciata. The sequence continues at coordinate 4,953 of JAQFXM010003647.1, forward strand.
ATTCTCACTTTCCTGACACAACAAAATGGGAAAATTCACGAAACACACGAGACGCAAGTATGAGGTACTGTAGAACATCAAACCGAAAAATAGACAAACTTGCTCTGAATTTTAATGTATTTCATCACAGAATAAACTAAAAGTGGCAAAATACATGTAGCAACCAGGCAAACGCATCATATCCCGATTCCAACAATTGCCTTGCAGCAATCTAATGATACACAATGGTATCATGTCACTCCTATTCCCGCCCGTGTACAATAAGGACTTTTCTATAGTTTATGTCTCCTGGTTTGCTTCTATCTCCTTTTTCCCTTGCTACTGCTTTCTGACAAGAGAAAAAGCGAGAGCTTTCTAACTCCAAGTCACTCACCGTCACCACGACTGGTACCACAAAAACCAATTATTTATCCGAAGTAGAGTCTGTGGAGAAAGTTGCTTTGTTTGTTGTACACTTCATGTGCTGTTTTAAACGTTGGTTGCAATGTAATATCTGTTTCTGTTGAATATGGTATCATGTTCTCACCACATTCTCATCTGCGATGTTAATACAGATGCTTGTCGAGACTTAAAATGACACATGAAATAAGATGATTTGGTGAAAATAAAAAGGCTATATACAGAATACTGCGATCTTTTTCACTTACGGGATGAAAACCACTTTAAGTGAAAGATATACAACATGTGCATTGGGCGGCTTAGATGAAGAGGATAAATGGAAATTAAAGGAAGACTGAAAATACACAGCATTTTCATAAGCGGAGTGTGTTGAAGGAAGTGCATGTGACTTTGTTGAAGAATGATCTCATCTTTACCACTCATCATCATCCAAACACAGTTTTGTAGCACACTGTTTTACACCACTATGTCATACCAACAACAATATGGAGTATGGAGTCAGCACCGCTATCGTATCACCGGGGCTTGTCATTCTCACACAGTATAATATGAAAATCCTGCATGGTGGTGGCAACGAACATGCTCGTTTACAAGAGTGTGAAGAAAGACGAAATATTATTTGGAGAAGCAACAGTGATTTGAATTTTAGATTGGATGCGAACGAAAATCTCAGCAAAGAGGACACGGGGTCTAATAACATTTTGCGATTTTGTATACACGCACTCAGGACTGGTGAGAAATGCGATGCTAATTGCAAATTCAAGACTGATTTCAGTAACACATTGCCGTGTTTTATGAGTTTCACGAGGAATATATCACGGACTGGCTAATCCACATTTAGTGCAAGCTCTGGTTTTTTTTGTATACAGTTCTCTGCTCTATCCACTTGACTAGAACAAGAACAAACATCAAACTTCATGGTTTATATAGTTTGTAGCATAGTAAAAATTGCCATGTGTTGTATAATCTATGATCCCACTTCTAGCTCACAGCACTACTTGATTTATATATGTGTCCTCAAGGGCAGAATTTTGTGTGAGGAAAATATGTGGAGTTCGTTTCGTATCAATTTTATTTATTCTCTCGTTTCACTTTCACTGCAGGACTTCACTAGACTAGCGGGGTAACTTATATATTAGACTAGACCAGCGAGCCTTCACTTTTACTAGTTTTATTCCAGGAAAAGTCGGATGATCATAAATAATAGCAAAAAAGAAAGCGAATTTTACGCCAAGAAACAAGTTTAGCATGTATACAGTCGTTAAAAACATAATGTAATACGTATCTCCATCTCCGTTCGGCCTGTCTTGTTACAAGATTGCATGTTATGAAAGAACAAAAAAGATAAACAGGAACGTGTGGTAATAATAACACATCAATATCAACTTTATCCCAGAATCCCGGTGTACAGGTTATCTTTCCAGCAAGCGTGGTATTATATTCTGTGAAGGAACGTCAAGAGAAGAAATATGAATGCACACTATGAATTTTATAGTGTGAAAGGAATAAAGATAATAAGGAAGAACAGTGTTCATGTGCCAATCCGTAAGATCAAAGGTGAATGAAACATACGGAGAGCATAACACCTTTTTTTGATGAAATATAACTGGCCATACTTCATATAATATTATGCTATTTTATAAAGTCTTTATTTTCTGCATCTTTATTCGTTAGTCATGCTCGTGTCATCCACTTTTTCATTGTCACGAAGATGTGGGTCTCAGAAAACGAGGCTTTTCGGACTTGCATAAATCAAGTCATACTCTTGTCTATTTTCTAAACAAGCAGATTGCAACATATTTTGATGATGCAAATCTTCCTCGAAAATTTTAATCAAATTCAAGCTTGTGGGATGTATAAATATAAAAATGATCTACAACCTTGCTTGAAACGGGTTTATGATCCTTCGTGTTTCCTACTTATTCCGCAGTTCCAGAAATGCAGAAAAGATTATTTTTATACAAATTGTAAATAAAAACATTAAATTTTCTCGAGATTTGGTATTTAAATTTAAATCGATTCTAAGCCAAAAGGCTGTCTCGTCACTTTATCAAATCGTCTAGTACACTTATTTTTTGTTTACGAAAAATGGGTTTTTGTATTCATTTCGCGAACAGAAAGGCCGCAAGGAAAATGTTATGAACTGTTGGTAGTTGTGTCCAGAAATAAATATGAAAAGCGAAGTATGTATGTACATGATTCTATGGTAGTTTAACATTACATATAGTGTGTAGATTGACGGCAAATAATATTATAAAAACCTATTTCGTCTTGTTTCTTCCATTTTTGGTTCTTTGATCTTTCGGAGAAGATTATGCATTTAAACGTAAACAAATCTGACGAGGATGTAGAGATGGATATTTTATGTTTACAAAGTTTTGGAAACAGAAAATCGATAAATACTATTTACGATGTTCTATCAGTCCCAGTGGCGATAGGACTACATAATTTGATCACTAGCACTGCACATATGATTCAAGCTAATATGCACGCTATGAATAGTTATGTTTAATTTTATAATCATCAAAATGTTCGAGTTCACATGACCCTTAGGAAAACTAAAAGCGTAAACAACAGGTATATATATTGTTTGCAATAAATATTGAAATTTCAAACGCGAAAAAAATGGTATTTTTTATCAGCATATACTTATCATATACAAACAAGTGCATTATAAATGCATAAGTATGAGTATTTTTTGTAATCCAAGTTTAAGTAAAGTTTGTTAGAATAAAATGAAGAGAGTTGGCCGAATCAAATAACTTTTTAAACGTATATTAAAAATGCTAGAATGATTGCTCGTATTCGTTCACATTTCACATGTATGTATGTAAATCTATCCATAATCAGTGTTGATAAATTTTGTATGCTTCTTTCAAAATAAAAATATTTAAATTGGTATACTTGCTTTTACAAAACCACACCTAACATTAAATCAATTTCAAAGTATAAAAGAACTCTCAGATCTCTGCATGATGCTTTTGCTACATAGACGAAGACGGAATGAAAAGAAGCTGTTACTAGTTACTTTGCTTACAAGGATGAACAGTTGTTGTTTTCATTCTTAATCAAAGGCAACTTTGACCTGGCTTGCTTTGAATGTTTATGGTAAATACGCCAGGCAAACCCAGAAGCATAAAGAAACAGCAGGGGATCACCAACAAGTTTCTTTACAACTCTTTAAGATTCTTTTGAAAATATCACCTTGAAATACCGTGTCCTAAATTGGCTTTCCTTTGACTTACGTATAAATTCAAAAGTAAGATGAATAAAATATTAGCATGGAATATCAAACTTTCAGTTTCGAGAAAACCTAAAGGTTTAATTCAAAATGTCACCAAAATGGTATGTCGATACGTTTGTTTGAAATTGGTTTCAGCTCTTAGCTAGGTTATTTTGTTTCTAGTACAGCAAGGAAACACTTATGTTGTCGCTCACCTCAACAGTTTCTCAATACATGGAGTAAAATGTTTGCTATTAAAAGTAAAACATGAAAGATTATGCTCATGGTTGCTACCAAGTATTAGCTTATACTGATAAACGTTAAGCTACTTAAAATACAATGGCAGAAGTTTGTGAAATAGTGAAATCGTAATTGTTAAATGGAAATAATATTTCCTTTGATCGTAATAAAATCTTACACGACATATCTTTTTACTATTTTCTGCAGCTTGTCAGTTAAAACTAACATCAAATGTCATTAACTTACAATTCTCAAAAATTAAGCAGTAAATTGCCATTGTGAGAATTTTCAATGAAAACTTATGTGCTTTATACTACTTTTCTTCAGGTAACACTAAATTACTCCGAGCTAAATTCCAATTAGGTGTCATGCCGAGTTTATTACAACGAACGCTAGTTATTAGTTAACAAATCTCATTCGGTTAGCTCTAAGCCTTAAGGATAAGTTACCTGTTCACTATTTTCAAGCTAAATTATCATTACCAGTGACATTGAGCACTGTGAAGCGTACCTCCAGATCGATGACAATGAAACCGCTGCATGTGGGCAACTCAATAAAGGCTTGATGAGGATCAATGACAGCCAAGAGCAATGGCATATTTTAACATGGAGCTGAAGCTTATATTTTCTACCTCTGCGGCTTCATTAATGTATGTACATGTACATTTGTAAAAGTAGTTCTTCCATTCGTATTCGAAATTTATTGAATAAGATTCCACAAGATTGTAAAGCACAATATATTCTGGAACTTTATGTCGAAAGTAGCACCCAAATGATTTCTTACATTACTTCGGAAATTCAAAGGGCGTGTGTGTCAATCTTAATATCTTATCAAATCATCAAACTTTCTCTCAAATGCAAAAGTTACTTTTGAAATCAGAAAACCATTTGGAACAGAATAGGTATGCATGCAGTACCTGGGCATGCTGACGCAGTCACATTACTGAATAAACTGGTTAAAAATGAAATGAAGAAAAATTATATCACAGATTTGACTCGTCTGTTATGCATCTTCAGAAAATGTACAGTTTGTGCAAAAATGAGTTGAGTTTCTTGTATTAGTTTCAACCAAACAGTAGCAGCTTTTCTCTCATAAAAACAGGATCGTATCTTTTCCATCGCAGTCTCAAATTGTGAACTCGATTTCACTGTTTGTCTTTCGTTCACATACTTTCATATATCCCATAGCTCGAAGACTGAACAAGATTCAACAGGCATTGCGATTAGCGTGTTTGTCAGTCTGTCCTTTAGAATTTCTTGCAGAATTTCCAAATTGTGTATTTCTATAAACTTACTTTGTATTATACGAGTTGCAAACTACGACATCTTTTGATAATATGTTATTATTTCCCCTGTACAAACTACTCATCAAAAAATGCATACATAGTTCATCTCGCCACTGTTTTATTACTAGTAAAAGTGAAACGTAGAAATATGAAGATGGGGGAATCCCTACGGAGGACGTTCATCTTCAAAACTCATACCTGAGCACAATATTGTTATACTTTATATTTTTGCAATTCTTTGTTATAACGCTTGTGTTTATCTTCCATAGGATATAAGTATGTTTTCTTGTCGTGCTGAGATTATACATATATACACATATATATACATGTTGCCACTCTTTACATAATATGATATGGGAATAGGAAATATCGTGTTCCTTTTTTACGATGATGACTTACATGCTTTCCTTAGAGTCATGTGGAAAATTAAACTGCCAACGACACGTTTCTCCGGTTTTTAGAGAAAGTGGCTTTATTGTAATTGTAGCATTTGCTTGCCTTTTCTTTCCTTTGCTGTATAAAAACTTGTGGGATACAACATCATATTTTCCTTTTTACTTTCACTTTCTTATTGCACATCATCATATTTTTCACAGCTTCATCTTTTCGGTCTGTCTGTATGACAGTAACGTAACTTAAGTGAAGCTGACTGAGCAAGAAAGATGTTTAGGAGGAAAGTGGTGGTGAATGGCATGATAAATGGCGGATTGAGGTGTGTAATGAAGAAAAAATAGCGAACAAATGAAACCTCGGTCTTTCATGGCTGAGTTTGAGTTCTCTTTATATCAGTTACATGCACACATGAAAATAGGTTATATATAGTGATGCGTACAACAAACTACATTGCATAAGTGTAGTGTACCAAGAAGTAACTTCTTGCATGGTGAATCTTATAACACATAATAATGATAAGGATGATGAGGCTTGTGGTTGTCAGTTACAGAGTTTCGTGAATATGGATGTCCTCTGATGATGATAAATAGGTTGAATGGAGCAGAAACTACATGACACACTTGCTCCTCTTTTATTACTTTTAGGGAAGAGCCCTTTTCTTCTCATTTTCAAAGAAGCTCTTTTGAAGACGGTTGATTACATGCCAATTGGTTTACGTATATACACCAAGACGGCTTCTTATTCTTTTTTCCAAGTATCCTGGTTTGGTGCATGTAAAACCAATCATAGCAAATAAGTCGTCTTTTACCTTACAGAATTGGTAGGTAATATATACTCTATAATGTATAAGCTATTTTGAGTTTTATGCATTCAAAAAATGTTCAGCAAAATTAAGCATTAAGCTACACCAAACTTTGAACTTACAAAATTTAAATGCAGCAGTAAGGTAATATGTAATAATCATGTTTTAGCTACTAGCATTTTAAAAGGGGGAAGTCAGGAAGGTAACCTAACTTGAAACTTGAAGGTAAGGTAAGCATATGAACCCTGACTTGAGTGAAAACATTACGATCCTGTCATTACTGCACACGTTCATTTCAACCTGAAAAGCTGGAGATCGGTTCTACGAACGGCCTTTTTATTTATAATGTTCTTAACATATCCACAAAAAAATACTTGAATTTATTAACGATCTGCATCATGCTTAAATCTATTCGAAAAGCCCAAGTGTCTCAAAAGTTTCAGCTGTGCATATAATTCATCTTTTTGAAAATATCATGGTCGTAGGTTTTCCTTGATAAGCACGTTCAAAAATGCACTATTAGAGACATTTTAGAATTAATTATATAAACTCTATAACCGAATTCATTTAGACATCTAAAGGCATAAATACACAGTTATATACATTTGTGAATGCTTTCTATGCTGCACAATGATGTCAACTCTGATTGTTAACTAGAAAACTGATTTGGTCTCTAAGCCCAATTAAGTGTACAACAACAAGAAGGTGGGTGCCCTAACTGTGCAACTATACGAAGGCAGCTTCCAAAAATAAGATTTGCTAGTACATTGCTTTCATTCGCATAATTTATAAAGAACGCAGCAAAATTACCGAGCAAAATTTTTGTTTAGGATAACGCATGACTACCTGCAATGTATAAATGGAATCTCATAGAAAGAGAAAATTTAAATTCTACATTCAAGCATGAAAAACTTTGGTGTTATTGTATACATTAAGTGAACCTCTGACAAAAGGTAAAGCTTAAACTGCGTTAGTTAAACTGCTTAAACTGAGTCATGGGAAAAACCTTTTAACTTCGCAAAAGTAATAAGGAATATTTGTACCAATGCAATGTACAAATAAAAAGAAATGGTGAAATAATGATATGATATACATATATGTATAACCTTCCAATTACAGAGTACAGAGTAAAATCCTTTACGCAATGTGGTATAATAAAATGTACTAAAGCCCACATGAAAGGATATCATATTATAGCTCAAAAAGAATAAAATGAGGATAGTAATTTTGCCTTGATCTTTTCATTCCGATTCTTCATCAGTTATTCATTTTCTGATTCCATAAGTAATTCCAGAAAGTCATCAGCTTTGCTTGATAGCTTGAAAGTCCTCTTTATATAAATAATCATATTAAAGACGCCTGTATATTTTGTTATGATTATTATTATGTTATGTAACCAAAAAAATGTGCTCAAATGATAAAGGTTCCAGAACTAAGTGGAAAAAACTATATTATTGCATTCATGTTTGCTGATACATACGATGTCAATGCCGTTTTAAATGAACGATCCACATGAACATGCATACGCACTTGATCTCTGTAGATTGATCCCAAGCGTGTTGTACTCTAATATTATAAGCAAGGTACAATAATAATACCAAACAATCCTAACTAAAAATTAAAAAGAAACGTTGGAAATCTCTGGAACATGCAAACTGCTATGATAAAGTAGATTCTAATTTTGTGTAAATCGTAACACTGTTCACCGTTCCTAGTTATTGAAAGGTTTAATGTCAGTATGTACTTAAGGAAAAGGGTTTGAGAAAATGTTACAATTACAGAACACGAATAAAAGGTGTAGATGTAATTTCAAGGTGGAATGAATCAAAATATCCACTCCAATTTATAAAATTCTTTCACGTACATAAATACGTCGTTTTTATTATAATCATCTCTGTTAAGTGTAGATAAAGTAACTTTTACTCTATATATTTTATATAGAAAGCTGCACGTTTTGCATTTCATGCTATTTAGAACTACTAAAATCATCCTCATTTCTCATTCCACGAAGAAGAAACTCTTGAATTATTAAGAAGTTTGGAGAAAATGGAGGGTTGGTATTGTAGGTTACATATATATATATATGTAATACGTATGCCTAAAATATATCTGTTTGTACCGTGTACTGATACCAATTTTTTGTACCAGAAGAGTGTTAATGCTTTCACATGGTTTTTATATTTAATCTGATCAAATCACACCATTCACAACTACAAGAATATGTTGGAGAAAGTACAGAAAAAAAGTGTTGAGTTCTCTCAACTTTTGGTTCAATTTCGTGCATAAGCATAATAAGAATTAGGTTTGTGTCTGTAATGCTTTCCAAAGAAAATAACTTTTTCCATCATTTCATTACATTTACTCTCACCACCAACCAACTATTATCAGTGTAGTCAGACGGCAAAAAGTAAAATAGAAAAAAAAAATCAAGAGAGGCCCCGTCTTCGTATGATACTTCTTTCTTTTGATTCGATTCGACCTATCAGCACTAAAAATGATAGATTTTCTTTAAGAATCGCATGTTCGAGTTCGTTCAGCCATTCGTCTCCACCAATCGCCTATTGTATCACTTCTCTTGTTCTCCTCTTTCATCAGGAACGAAATGGCAGCACCTCCATCTTTCTATTACACACTTTCTTCTTCAAATTGAAAGGAAATTATGTATCTATCCATGTGAAGACAGCGGTCGGTGGTAGTTGAACATCAGTGACTACATAAGGCATTATTATAGGTATCTCTTGCTTTTCAACTCCCATCTAGTAAGTTTGTTGGAATACATTGTTATCTTTACCCGCAATCTCAATGTGTCGTATAATGGTTACGTGAGTTTCTTGCTAAAGTGAAAAATAATAGTACTCTGCAATATAGCTCATAGGCATAATATTGCTTACATGTTTCGTCTCTACCATAGTACAAATATATTATTCATTCACCGTATCACAGCAAAAACAGATGCCAACAAATTACATACCAAATATTTAATAAACGAAGTTGCCCCCTTAGATCACCATCTCAAAAGCCTTAAATGATGAGGACGATATTCAATTGTTCCCTTTCCTCAATTGTGGACATTCCTTTCCAGGAACCACTGAAAGATTGAGTGTTTTTTAATTTAAAAAAGAAAAAGGCTGTTATTGATATTATACTAGAGTGGACCTGTGTCAGTGGTAAATATTATACTATGAAGGTCCTCAGATAAGTTGTGTGGTTTTTTTTGTAAATACATATGTGAATACTTATAAATGTATAGGTATGCATATTCCCGTTTTATACCAACATACACCAAATACGACCGGCTTTTTCTCCTTTCTTCTTTGAGTCAAAATCCGTTTGAATTTCACACTTGATCGATTCATCTGACACTTTTTGAAGTAAAAGAGTTTCCCATTCCCATAAGGCATCAAATCAAATCCTTCATACTGTGCAAAGTACTTTAGTTCACCATAAACGAAAGTTTGTTCCTTCCAAACACTGCCTACTGACCGGTGAAACGTGGACGCTAATGCGATAAGTCATGAAGACGAATCAATTGGTATTTGGTGGATGAGAGGTGGCAGTGGCGCACAGATTTTAAAAGTAACCTGCGGATATAAATTTTTGACGGTGTAAGTGCATTTTACCACTTTTGATTAAATTCGACACGTGATCCCATTCGTAATAAATCTCTTCCCAACAAAACTCCCTACACTCGACGAAAAAATTTATCACTACAAGAAGCCAAACCATGAAAACTGCTTTTTCGATTTTGATCCCGAGAGAGAAAACTGCTTGATCGCTTTCGTGTCGTAGACAAAAAATTGTAGTGATCAAGGTCGAAGATTTATCAGAAAAAATGAAAAAGTATTACTTTCTTCACATATATATCAAAAAATCACTGCATTTTTACGGCATCAAATTTACTACATACTACAAACGAAAAAGCAAGTTTCTAATTTAAATATGTGGAGGCAGTCCGTGATGTCGTTACAGAACACAATAAATCAACTTTTTTTGTGTGAAAATGAGTAAATATTCCATAAACGTAACATTGACATTTCGACACTTCTGTACAATATCTGACCCTGGCTCTTCTTTAAACTTTCGCATACAGATGTTTCTCCAACATGAAGTCTTTTAGCAAATTACGGATCCCGACATTTTATTATTTGTATAATGAAAAAGGGCTGTAAGCTATATAACATACAATCCACCATCCCAATGTCAATACATACATAGTTTAATACTGAAGGAATACGTAAATCATAAGATCCAAATGGAACATTAGAATGAAGCAGAGAATGCAGCTTTACCCTTATCTACTGAAGTATACTGAAGTCAGTCAAATAGGAAAGAAAGTTTTTTACGACAACGCTTTACGATATACTTATTTTGTGCTCTGAATTATAAGAATGTAAAAATATACACTTACTTTGACAGCGTCGAGAGTATGGACGTTTAATAATGTATCATTGTTGCAGAGCACCACAATGGACTCCGACGTTAAATATGATACTAGCACTGCACTCAAGTCGCAATTTTTGAAGAGTTAGGGTATATCACACATTCATGTCATTGAATGAATAGAAAGAACTCAGATTTCACTTCTTTAGTGTGTGTACAGGACTCAATGTAACATTATCAGCACAGATGTATGATGACATGCGGCATGAAAAGGATTTTACTCAGATTATGCGCCACAGAAAAGAGAGTGATGATGAAATCGCCAAAATGTGACTGAACAGAACGGGAAAAGATTTTTGCTATATGTAAATGTGTGATGTTCTTCATTGTAATGCACATATAATGTGTTAACAGACGCAGCAAAATCATTCTGAAAATAAGAAACTTTCTTCTTTGACTGAGTGAAGATGAAAATTAAACATTATATTCAAAGATGTGTGGTTGGGTATTCATATTGATTTACTTCGATTCGACATATATTTAAGTTTTAAAATATGCCTTTTGTTCTTTGTAGCATGTGTAAATGGAAAGAGATAAGTGTGACTATCATACATTTTCATGATAAGGAGAGAATGGAAAAATATTGGCTGTCGATAATGAGAAACGAACAACACTCCAGGACAAGGGAAGGGAGATGAACCAAAAAATTGATCAAGAAATAACAACCAAAGTCCCTGAAGTGGAATATTTTATGTATGGATATCGTTTATCATGCATTCATGATTCATTTATATGTATATTTTTGCGCATGTCGTTGTATATCTTTTTTTGAATATGACATGACATAACTGACATGGTCAACAGTATTGATAATATCACAAGGACACTGGCCACTGAACACAACAAAAACGAGTTAAAAAAGAAAAAAAGAAGAATTCGTCCTTCATAAATAGCTCAGCCGATCATAAATTCATCAAAGGTTTGTACTTTGTACACTACTTGTTATTGTTGATGATTATCCGTTTTCTGTTGTTTATGGGACGTTGGACGGAGGCTTGTGGTTCGTCGTTGGTGAGGACAAAGAGCACCAAACAGTGAAGGGACACGACGCAAAAACTGGAATACCATATGGCCAAATTCATTCTATGAACAAAACTTTTAACACACTTACATGCATACACTGATTTGATCACGAGTTGAAAATAGAAAAACACAAAGAAGTTTTTTCTATTCAAATTACTTCAGCTTGAGTTAGCCTGAAGATACTATTATTTTAACCATTTTTAGAATGCCAAAAAGCTAAAACCCCGCATCTGAATGAAAGTTTCCAACTATTATTATTTGGAATGATCACCTCTTTTGCGAATCTGTTTCACAGTCACTTCATTTTTACTTATTGAAACTTTTCAGTCTACTTTTTTCGTATACGTGATTTGCTATCATGAAACAACACCGGATCAAACTAGTCTAACTGACTAAAAGTATTCTTTCCTTGATTCAGACCTTTTAATGGATTTTTCCTGTTCAACAAACACAAAAAGGGCACAGGTGTTTACGGAGTTTGCATATTATATGAGTACAGTACATAGGCAAATGCGGATGCATATCCAGAAGTGTAAAGAGTGACATCGTCATTTGCCACCGTGTTCAGTTGTGTAACAAAAAAAAGTTTGTGATTAGCTTAAGCATTGCGGTACTTATATCGTTTGTGTCGAGTATGTCCGTTCTGGATTCCACGTACTATAACAACGAAATCTCAAAGGAAAATCCTTTCCCCCCGATCTACGAATCGACCTTTGAGTTGGACCCATGGTGCCTTGGAGTCCTAGCTCATATTTAACTACTCAAAATGTGTAGGAGTTAAGTTGTATGCCTACCAAGTAAAATGTTATTATCATCAACTCTCGTTGAGCTTCAATAGTTACTCACAATGCCTAGGGGTCGAATTTTGTTTTGTGTAGTGAGCGTTGCGTTGTCACTTCGTCTCATTTAAAATTGTACTTTTATTTATTTAGCTGTATACTTTCTCTTTTTGTTTACAAAAAAACTCGTATTATGGTTCAACCACCTTCATTTCACCTCTACATTTAATAAAGTAACTGTATACTCTTTTACCTTTTAAATTTCGTGTTACATAAAAGTTTATAAAGTTGGGGAAAAGTCAATACACTAAAAGAAGTTCATGTGCTCCTTTTACAATAACAAGATTTTTAACCTGATGTAGAAAAGTTTGTCTCCAAACATTCTTAACAACATACACGTGCAAATGCTTACGAAATTACATACTAGGGTTCGATAAAGTTAAATTAGTTCATGGAATTATTATAAAAATGGATATGATTGAATTTTGGAAAAGCTAAATAAAGATAGATGAATTTATAAATAATTTCATTCATTTCGAGTTTATGAACTGTATTTTAGCAGGTGAATGTACCTAACTGCTTTTCCATAAAATTGAATTTTTCTGTTAAATGTAAATAAATATGACAAAAGCTACGGAGTGTTCACATATATTTAGAAAAAATGACAGTTATCATCAGAAAACTATTGTTAATTTGTTCAGTGAAAACAGACATTCCCATTTCAAATTAATATGTGTAAAAATACTTTTATTTTGTATAGACGCAACTTTCTACAAGGTTCTCTTTCTCCCAAAGGATTTGGTTGGTTTCTTTTTAACGAATATCTGCTATGTACTGACTACTGACTAATATATACAGATATAAACAGTATAAGGTACATACATGTACACATAAACCGACATGACTGCCTTTCGCAAACTTTTTTTCTACATGAAAGGTTGTCTATCCATGCGACTAACCGTGTCGACAGCGATCCCAAAAATTAAATTCAGTTCCAATTTATTCATTCTTTATCAACGTTCAAGATTTAATCTTTCTTCTCCTGTTGCTACCACTGCTGAAATTCTGCTGGTTCCATTTCCTTTGTTGCACTGCAGCGTGTTCACTCAGTTGTAAACAAATGAAAACCATTTTTCAGTTGTGGAATTTTCACATCAAGGCTCTTCTGTGTACTTTAACAGAGAGAGTGGAGTTTCAGCTAGCCTTGTAGTTTTGAAATCCAATATAGAAATGCGAACATGAACAACCACTTGCATAGAATACATTCAACATTCATTTTAAAATGTCAGCTTTGTTCTCGTTTACCATATACTTTTAAGTATGCATACATACATACCTTAATGTAGCTTTAGTTTTCAATAACATTATTAATCGTGCATGCTAAAATTGAGCCATTTTTCTTTTTCGTCATAAAATATTATCGCTGTGCAAGTCTCTATTTGGTGTTCGAAAATTTACATCAGCAGATACCATTATAGTTTGAAAAAAATCCATTGGGCTCATATGACTCATTAGATTTGATATTTGAATTTTGTAACTTACCTTTTATTCTCAGTGTCAATGTTGTGTAAATATCGCATTTACTATGCACAAAACCGAAAGGTTATGAATATAACTACATCTCAGATATTTTATCATATATACTCCTACTACCCAATTCCAAGGAAAACTACCAAACCAAATCATACTAAATTCTAACAAGCACGAAGTAAGGTTACACAGATAAAATATCTTTTTCTGAACTTTTCACTTTGTTACAAATCGTAAGTATCAGTTTCGCAAATCTAGTTTAATTGAAAAGTTATCAAGTTTGTTATTGTTCCAATATTTATTACAGATGCAGATACATTTCTAATAAACCGATAAATCGTTGTAACGAAGTCACGTAGTCGCAGGTCACAGGAAAAAATGGATACATTGGTTGGCTGAT
>JAQFXM010003648.1:0-19463 GCA_034693345.1 Entomobrya multifasciata
AATGCCAGACTGATTGCTTTCGCATGAAAAATTGTGCCAAAGGGGGATTGTGCCAAAGGAGGATTGTGCCAAAAGGCGGGACCCCGTTTTGAACAAGAAATCCGAACAAGAAATAAACACCTGAATTTTGTTGATAAGTTGGTTCATTGCCTCAAGGCATTTTCTGTGAAAATATGTGCATGCTGGAATTGAAGATGAAATACATGAATGACCACGCAAATGAATTGAAAGATTTCTCATTACATTACATAGGCTATACCTTCATCTCGATTCTCTCTCTGGAGTTGCACACGCTTTACATTATAACAAGGAATTTTACAACGAGCATGTTCTTAAATCTTAAACAAGTTTTTTAATATCTAAAATCTAGACACAAAAATACTATCTAGGTATATAGTTTTTGTCGTTCATGTGTAATCTAGGTGCATGTATATTAATCATATCTACCAGCTTACCTACTCACGCATGAATAGGTCTTCGGACGGAGCAAATTTAATCAATCAGTGACATTGAACTTGAAAGCCTTTGTCTCATATTTCCCCACAGAAGGAATTCTTCTGATTCTGTTTGTTCAATAATGTTTTCTTTCTCTCCCGTTTCCCCTTTCCTTTTCTCTTTCAATAATGTCATGCTTATTGTTGCTAAGTTTTCAAACGTATTTATTGATCCAACTTCAACGATCAAACTAATATGCACTTAATTACGCTTCATTCAATGAATTCAAGCGTCATTTCAACTGTCACGTAGAAAAGAACTATAACTAAACTGCATTTAGGATAACTTGCCATTTATTTTTCTAGTCCATCAGACAAATTTTCACCAAAATGGAAAAGAAAGGTAAAAGTAAAACTCCCGATAGCCCACTTAATCATGAAGAATCCCCTCATCCTGACCAAGACAGAAATAAATCCCGACTTCGGCGTCGCCGCCGAGGAGGATCTTCTGCACCTCCTGATTCAGGTACCGGCGGCGTTGGTCGTCGCGATAGTCAGTTGGATTCTGATGCAAGTCTCCAAGACAAAAAGTCAAATCGACGAAAAAAGAAACGTAAAAAGAGAAGGTCCTCAAGAGCCACTACAGCAACTGGTACAACTGAAGAAAGTAGTGAATGGAGTAAAAAATTAAGTAGTAGAATAGCTGCAGAAAGAAAACAGAAAAAGGACGATAAACCAAAAGAGTTATCAGAAAAGGACTTGGTGGAGTGGATGCAAAGAACAGTGCCTTATGTAGAAAAGAAAAGCCCTCTATGGAATAAATGGACTTTAGCATCTTTCTATCACTTTATTCGGAGCTCACAAACAATGTTATGCATTGCATTGTTTGATACTGACTATGAGCAGGATGAAAACGTACACAAGCCAGACACTGTACTTTATCGGCTCCACAAAATATGCCAAGGACCCTTAATAACTTTCAATCAACTCATTCCTGAATACCAAAGAGAATTCTTTTATTTTGTGAAAACGCAGCCTATTGCCTTAGACGGACTGAATTATGAAGAAGTTGTCAGTTATGGAAATGTTCCTATGGGATCACCAGACGGTCAACATCCGGCACAAGCTTTGAACAACTTATTGACTCACTATTGGTCACCAATATTAATGAAACAGGAATTCTTACCCGTTGGGTTACAAGATCAAGTTTTCATGGAATTGAATAGTGTTGCATGTGCCACACAAACAACGTCTCATTTCTTACAAGAGGATACCCTAAATGAACTGCTCCTTTACGTGCCAACGGAAATTCAAGGGACTGATGGGAATCCTTTTGAAATGGCGCGGAGAAAGGAGTTTAGTTCTCGTTTGGAAGGTAAATGAAATGCAGTTTTAAATGCTTTAAAATAATTAGGTATTAAACATTTTAATTATAACAATTACTTTATCTGAACACAGAAACGATAATATACTGGCTTGGAAAAATCAAACAATGCCTTGTCCTTCAAGAGCTTGACGATACTGACACCTGGCCTGGCCCCTCTGAAGAAATACAATTTTGGGCAAACCGAGCTAAAAATCTGAAAAATATACTTAATCAAATGCGCACATTAGCTGCTCGCCGCTTTCTCCAAATTCTTTCCATTTCTCACTCTCCTTACATCTTGGAGCTAAAATCTATCATGGAACAAGTTTCCAGTTCCTACAAAGAAGCTAGCTCAAATGCCCACTATCTCTATCCTGTAAGCCAACCTTTAGAAAATCTGAAAAAATGTAAGCTCAGTGAAATTCCTGTGGAAATACAAAAGTTCTTGTGGCTCGCTTTGACAATTTGGAGAAATTCTCCATTTTATAATACATCAACAAGATTGAATGGTTTACTAAGAAAATTTAGCAATGCTCTTGTAGTACACTGTAAAGGACGAATTAAAGTTGAAGAAATTTTGCAGAGGAGAAATAATCTAGAAAAAACAGAAAGATTGTTACGAAACTGTGAAAAATGCTTAAAATGGTGGCGTCAAATTTACGGGATGACTAAAGCCATGTATAAAAAGTGTAACGTAGAAACAGTTTGGATATTTGATGAAAGCAAAATTTTTGTGCATGCGGACGCCTTAATTTTAAGGATTTTGGATCTTGTGGAGATTTCACTAGTGGCAAGGCTTTACATTCGAAAAGATTCTTTACCCCTCTATCCTGGCATTAAGGGGCCTTATATTTCTAAAATTATGAAAAATACCGAAAAAATGCTTTCTTTCAAGCTAGATGAACTGACTGAAATAAGTGACTTGGTTTTAAATGTCAAAGACACTCAATGGCTGGAACACATGAAAATTTTCAGAGAAACTGCTTTGACGATTGACATGTTTGTCCAAAATTGCCTCGAAGAAAGTTTCGATCAAATGTCCAACTTGAAACAGAAATTGGATTTGATGAAACTATTCCACAGATTTTATAACAAACGAGAGGTGATTACCAGACAAATTGACAAGTTGTCAATAAAGCTGTATGAATATTTTGAGCAAGAAATTTTGAGGTTACGGTTTTTATTTGAAAGAAAAGTGGTACCTTTACCAGTGACATTTACTGATATGGCTGGCAAAGGTGCGTGGGCGTATTTTATGAGGAGACGTATTGAAATAGACTTGGAGATGTTAAAAAAGGCGGAAATATGGTTGCCTAAAACGAGTGGAGTAGCTTTTCAAAATTTGGTGAAGAATGAAGCCAAAAGTTTGGCGGATGCTATAAGTGCCTACGGAAATAAGTGCTATCAAGACTGGGCAAAAGAATTTCAAATGGATGGACAAGGAACTAAAATGGATCTGAGAGGTAGACTGGAAATTCCCTTGTTAATAAGGAGTGGTAAAGGGGGAGGAATAGTGAAGTTAAATCTAGATAGAATCGTCTTCAGAAATTTGCTTGAAGCGGAAATGTTTGCCCGTCTGGGAAAAAGTGTTCCACCGTTGATGCTAATGACTGTGTATCCATGGCGAGACAAGTTGCATGGGTTAAAGGAAAATGTGGGAATAGTTGCAAAGTGGTATAATAAATGTGTGGTAGGGTTATCACAAGATGAAAGGTTACTATTTAAGGATAGGTTAATGCCAATAGAAAAGAAAATATATTGCTGTTTGGCGCAGCAGCAGTGGACTTGGACATCGGTGAGAACTGCAGATCAACAATTTGTGGAAGAATTTAAGAGCGTTGCGGTGGAAGTAGTGGAAAATATTGGAGAATATAGGATTGCTACAAGAAAAGTGGCGGAAATCATTGAGAAAATTTGTGACAGGAGAATGGTGTTTATTAAAGGTATGGGTGAAAATGGTAGGAGGGATGTGCACACGGGAGATATTTATGCAGTGGAGGAATTTAAGGAGGAACAAAATGGAAGGATTGAGAATGAAATGAAAAAGGTGGCGAAAGGATATAGGGAAATTGGGGGGATTTTGAGAGATTTATTTAAAAAGTTGTTTGCTGTAGATGGTGTAGAGGTGAAAGTGCAATGGGGCAAGTATGTGACTTTGGTGGATAGCTGTGTTGAAGAGGCGCTTATATGGAGTGCAAGGAAAAGTTTAGAAACTTTGGTACAGGCTGTAACAGGAGACAAGCCTGTGTTTAGAGTTTACATGAAATTAGAAGATGGAGAAGTAAAATTTGAGCCGGAATTGGAACGATTAGCGGACACTGTGTTGGGTGTGCATAGAAATATGGGAAAGGCACTGGAACCGCTTGTGAAGCTGCAAAAGTTTTTGGGAACTGGTGGAAAAATGGGGGTGGGTTGGAGTGGAGGGACAGCAGGTGGATATGCGGATGCATTGCTGAAGGATAATGAGTGTTTGGATATTGAAAGAAATTTAAAGTTTTCTATTGAGCGTTGTGTGAGTGAGGTGAACTTGTACGCGGAGCGGTGGATACCGTACAGAGACATTTGGGAGGTGGACAGGAAAGAGTTTATGAGAAATTATGAGAAGCAATGGCCAGACATGGTGGCATACGAGAAGGATTTGAAGAGATACAAGGAGATTAGTGAAATAGTTTATGGGGCTGATTCAGTTGTTACGATTGAATGGTTACAGGTAGATTGTACGAAATTGAAAGAAGGGATTTCGGAGGAGAGTCAGGAATGGTTTCAAGTACTGGCTGGGAATTTGTATGATAAGGCGAAGGGAAACTTGTTACAAGCTTATAACTACATGGAAGAGAAGAGGAAGGCTTTGAGCAAGGAGCCTGAAACTTTGCAGGAGCAACTGGAAATATGGAAGGTGGCTCAAGATGTGAGGGGTGAAGTGAGACAGAAGGTTTTTGCATCTTTTCCGGCGATCAAAGAAAGATTTGATTTGTTGAGGAAATATAATTTTCAATTAGAGGCCAACGTGGAAGAAATGGAAATTAATATGGAGAGGAATTGGAGGAAATATCTTAGATTTTTGAAGGAAACTGATCAAAAGTTGGAGGGTTCTTGGGGTCGACTAAAAGAAGCCTTTTTGGGAGAAGCAAGGAATTTTAAAGGGAAAGTTGAGGAGTTACAAAGGTTGTGGGAAAGGGAGGGGCCGTTTTCAAAGGAAGGTAGTGAAATTACATGTGAACTTGTCTTGGTGCAGTTGGACAATTTTGGAAATGATGTAAAAGTTTTGAAACAAGAGGAAATGGAATTAGTAGAAGCTTTAAAAACGTTTAAAATAAATCAAGTTAGAAATCAGATACTGGTGGATTTGGAGTGCGACATTGCAGGTCTTATTCAGGTTTGGTTGCTGGTGAAGCAGTGGGAAGCTTACTGGCTTAAATGGAAGGGCCAGAAACTGGAAAATATTGAGACAGAAGTAATTGAAGAGATGTCGTCTCAATTTCTAATCAAGTTTTTGGAGTTAAATAAAAAGTTTGAAATGAAAGCTTGGAGAGCGATTGCAGAAATGATTGATTTTATAAATGTAATCAAGGGATCTTTAAAATCATGTACTTTTTTGAAAAACCAAACTTTAAAAGATCGACATTGGGAATGGGTGAAAAGTCTCATTAAAAAAGAAAATAGTAGTGTTGAATTAACAGATTCACCCAAAGACTTGACACTTGATATAGTGGTCCAATCAAAACTTCATTTATTACTTGGACCTATATCGGAGATAACATGGTCATCTGAAAAGGAAATGGCGGTAGAACAAACTTTAGAAAAAATTCAAGATTATTGGGAAAGTGAAAATTTTCATGTTCAAAAGTTGCTCAAGTCGGAGATTCCTTTTGAAATTGGGTGTTCTCCTGGTCTCCAGGATACTTTGATGGATCATTTAGTAAGCTTGACTGCCATGAAGGGTTCAAAATATATTGCTACTTTTCAAGATACAGTGAATTACTGGGAGGAATGTCTTCAAAATGTTAATAGTATTTTAGGCGTGCTTTTAGACACACAAATGCAATGGATTCTACTTGACAAAGTTTTTTCAAAGGAGTACATTCAAAGAAACATGCCGGGGTCAGCAAGATGTTTCAACGTGATAACAAATGTGTGGGCAAGCATTTTGGTTGTTGTCACTGAAGTGAGGAATGTGGTTAGAGTTTTGAATGAAACAGAGGAGTTGCTTGAAATGTTGAATGATTTGCAAGAAAAGTTCAAAAGTATTGAGCAGGAATTTGATATTTGGCTTAATGGACTACGAGAGGAATTTCCTCGATTTCGGTTTGTGTCAGACGAGGAATTGATCAAATGTGTTGGAGGGGATTTGCAGGAATATGTGGAGGTAATGAAGAAAGTGTTTGGCAATTTTGGGGGTGTACAGCAATACGAGTTGGACGAAACGAAGCAAATAGTTATTCAAGGAATTTTAGGGGTGAATGGAGAAAAGTTGGAGTTGATGAATGAAATGTATGTGACTGGAATGCCATTAGAAAGTCTGTTTGGAGAGTTGGAGAATTCAATAAAGACGAGTGTCAAACAGAACATGAAAAGTTGTATGACAACTTTCGGAGGACTGGCAAAAATGGAGGAATTTTTATTGAGTGAAACGAGTCAGTGGACAGAGCAAAGCTTACAGACAGCGGTGAAAGTACAGTGGACGATGGATGTTGGTCGAGCTATTCAGGAAACTGGTGAAGATGATTTCTCTGCGGAGGGGAAAAGTGAGTTTGGTTTGAAGAAAGTTTTTAAAAGGTTACGCCGAAGTGTGGTGAAAATAACTAACGCATTGAAAGAGGCCGAAAATCGTCAAGATGAGTGTAAATTGAAAGGGATTATAGTTACTTTGATCTACCTACGAGATGTCACCGAGAAACTTCAAGCTAGAAATTGTGGGGATCTGGAAAGTTTTGAATGGCTTCAGTATTTACGATGGTATTGGAACGGTGAAGAGCTTTCACTATTTGTGAAACAAGGTTTTGCTACAATTGGTTACGGATGGGAATACTGTGGTGGTGGAGATGGAAACATGGTTATAACACCTCTCACAGAAAAATGCTTCTTGGCATTGACCACTGCTGTTGGTTTCCAGATGGGCGGTTACATTCACGGAGGGGGAAGGTGTAATTCTGGAAAACATGATACATTAAAGGAGTTGGGTCGTCAGTTGGGAAAATACGTTTTGAATTGGACGGTGGGCCCAAACACGGAATATGGTAGTTTGAGTGGTTACATCACTGGAATTGTAGCAAGTG
This sequence comes from Entomobrya multifasciata, assembly GCA_034693345.1. NCBI lineage: Eukaryota > Metazoa > Arthropoda > Collembola > Entomobryomorpha > Entomobryidae > Entomobrya > Entomobrya multifasciata. Next base: position 7,077 of record JAQFXM010003648.1, read on the forward strand.
GTGCGTGGGCGGCATTAAGAAATGTTGAAAACTGTGAACCGGAAGTAATAAATATGATAGTGAGTAAATTGGGACTGATAACGAAAGCAAAAATGGAATTTCACGAGAAAATTATGTTGGATGGAGTAGAGACAACTTTGAGTAGAGGATGCGCAATATTTGCAGTGATAGGGGCACCTTGGCAACTGGAAAAAGAGGCCATGTCGTTGACTAGGTTAAAAAGTGTACTTCGACCTGTTTCTTTGATTCAGCCTGATGTAAAAAATATTTTAGATGTCAAGTTGTTCTTAGGTGGTTTTGAAAATTGGACAGTACTTTCAAAAAAGATTGAAAATATTTTCACGTGTTCCATAAATATTCCAACCTTGTGTGGCAGAAAATTTTCATTTTCACTCACTGGCATGTTGGCTGTTGTTGAACGTGCTGTAGAACTTAAAATTTCATACACAAAAGAATTAAATGAAAACGAAACAGTCGTTAAAGCACTTGAGTTTGTTACTATGCCAGCTTTTAAAATTGAAGAAAGGGATTCATTTTTGGATTTGGTAAAAAGTCAGTTTCCTGCAGAGGAACAAGTGGTTTCTTTAAAAGGAGAACATTTGGAACTGGAAAATTTCATAAAGGAATCGTTTAAAGTGTTGGGCTATCAGTATTCAGAAAAAATAGTAAAATATTGTTTGCGCCTCTACGAACTTGTGAAAGCTTTTAAAGGAGTGGTGATTGTAGGAAAGACGGGATGTGGTAAAACCGTTGTTAGAAGGTTGCTCTTAAATGCTTTGACAATGATGTATAATCAACAGAAATTATCTAATGAAAAAGACAACATTTTAGATGACGAACGTAAAGAAACAGACGATATTTTCATAAGAGAGTACATATTTAATCTGGCAACAGTCGATGGAGCGAAGGAACTTTTTGGTACGAGAAAGGATGACGGGAAATGGAGTGATGGTATTTTAACAAAAATATTGAAAAGTAGGGAAATTGAGGAGGAGGAGGAAACTGGTTTGCTGTGGATTGTGTTTGATGGGCCGATGGAAAAATGTTGGCTAACAGACGAAATTTGGGGTTTGTGTAATGGAAGCGATGTTATTACATTAGGCCACTGTGAAGTTATACACCTCCCTGTACAGGTAGACTGACATTGATCACGTAATAAATTGATGATGACTGGAGAAAGGTTGATACATTTACTTAATGTGTATATTTTTCAGAATACAACTACATTTTTCGAAGTTGATAACTTGTGCGAGGCTTCACCTGGACTGATTTCTAAATGTGGAATCCTTTTTATTGAGGACGATGATATTGGATCTTTAAATACAGATTTGACTACTCCAATTTGGAGCTTATATTTAAATGCATGGTTGAATTCTCTGAACGATTCCAGTATAAAGTTGGAGGTACTACAAGAAACGCGAACGTAAAATTTGAAGAGATGACCTGAACTTATAATATACTAAATGTTCGACCTTTGATTTGTTTTTATAGCTAAGTAACTACTTGGAAATCGTAATGGAGAAATCTTTGAACTTCCGGATGGAACATTGCACGAGTCTTATTTCTGGTGTAATACCAATTCAATTGGTTTCAACTTTCATTGAATTGCTAAAATCATTTATAACTGATAATCAAATGTATAAAATATTGGAACAAAGTGGGAAATCTCGATTTTCGATAGTCCTAAAGCAAATCACAGCATTTAGCCTTGTTTGGTCAGTTTTCGCTGGGCTAGATGCTGAAAGCCAACTGAAAGCAAATGCATTTGTAAAAGATTTAGATCCAATTCAAGTTTTTCCTGCAAAGCGTACAATATACGATTATTTTTTGCAAGTTGATTATCAAAAATGGGTGAAATGGGAAAATTTGCGTGCATTGGGTAAAGAAACTGAGGGCCATGTTGATGACCATGATTTCATCGAGTCAGTGGATACAGTGAAAGCAGAATATCTTGTAAAGCGATTCAGTTCAAGATCATGTCAAATGCCCGTTTTACTTTGTGGTCCTTCTAATTCAGGTGAACTATGAAGTAGTAGTCGATTAATGATAAGAAATTGTTGGCTTCTTTAATTAGCTCTGTACGTACATACATACATGATTTCATATCGGTCACATTTTTTGTGTTAAGGTCTGCTTTTCTTACAATCTTATACATTATAGGAAAATCTAAGTTTATGCAGTCATCACAAAAATTGAGTAACGAACTAAACGTTACTTTACAACTTCAAATGACGCCAAAGGTATTGTTTTTGGCCTATATTTGTATTGGAAGTATTTTTATGTAACACTATTTTTCGAATACAATTTTTAGTACATACATTACATTCTACTACTAGATGACTGCAAGGTCCGTCCAAACCCTGATTGAAACACAACTTGAGCCCGTATCATCTTTTGCATTGGCACCATCTGCAGGGAAGAGCTTGACTGTTTTAATTGATGACCTCAACGCTAGCACCGGCAGGGAGGCGTTATCATCATCATCATGTTCCTATATCGAATTTCTACGATTCCTAATTGAAAATTGGATGTGGTACGATAATGGTACTGGGGCTTTGATTGCCATATCGGTTAGTTCAAAGATCAACGCTTTCAATAAACGATTGTACAACGTTAGAAAAAAGTACTTCAATGGTTTCCATTTTCTCTGAAACCAGAACGTGAACATTGTTGCTGCAATGAAAATCCTTAACAGCCATGAGAACACAATTCCAACCCGACTTCAAAGGAAATTTTCTCTTGTGTACTTGCCTGAACCGGATGAATTCAACCTAAGAAGAATTTTCACTACCAAAGCAAAATGGAAACTGAATCATTTCGCCCCACCAGTAAAATTGCTAGGTATCCTCAGACAGCACTATCCTTTTTCATTTATTGGGGCATCGTGAAACTAGTTTTAAACCTATGACCTTGAAATCTCTTTTCTAGCGGATGAAATCACATTAGCAACCCTGGATATCTACAAATTAATCTCGACAGAATTTAAGTCGAATTCAAGCAGCAGCGACCCATTCCAGTGTTTTAGTATCCATGACATTGGACGCGTATATGAAGGTCTTTTCCGAGCTCATAAAGAAAGCCAAGACACAAAGTTGGGAATTATCAGGCTTTGGTTTCATGAGTGCAACCGCATATTTTATGATAGGCTTTTGGATAAAAACTCCCAGAAAATCGTTCGTGACATTTTGGAGAAACAGTTATACATGCATTTTGATTTATCTGTGGCGTCTTTATTCCTGGCAGATCGCAATAATGGCAATGCAACTCGGGAAATTTTCGGTAACTTTATGAATAATTACAAGCGCTATGAAGAAATTAAAAATGAAAAGCAACTTAGAAAAGTAATTGAGGATCATTTGAGAAGAAATGTAGTTAAAAGTGGGAGACCAGTTATTGTATTCCGAAATGCTTTAAAGGAAGTAGCTAAAATTGCTAGGGTGATTTCCCAGAGGAAAGGCCACTTGCTAATTTATGGTGAGGAGGGACATGGCAGAGAGACTTTAAGTTTGACAGCAGCTTCGTTGTTTAAATACAAAGTATTTCAATGTCCGAATAGTGAGGATAAGGAAATCAGAAAAGCCTTGAAAACTGCTTATTGCACATGCGCAGTGGAAAATGTTGGATGCTGTCTTATTCTCAAAGATGAGCAGGTTACTGATCTGCAATTAGAGTGGATTTCACTTGCTACTAGTACAATTGGTATCCCGGGATTATTTACCAAAAACGAAGTTCGAGAAATTTACAAGAAAATTTCTGCAGCTGGAAATGATGTTGGGGGAAGTGATGCTGTTACATGGTTTAAGGAAAGGGTGGAAAATAACTTTCACTTAATTTTGTGTATTCAGCAAAGTAACCAGGAAATACTCAGGTGAGAAGAACACGAGATATAGTGACTATATAGTCTATGTAAAATTGATAAAATTAACATTAATTTTAGGAGCATGTCCCAACGTTATCCGAGTTTATTGAAACAATTGACTGTTTGCTGGTTCGATATTTGGAAAAAGGAGGCTTACTTGGAGGTCGCAAATAATTTAGTTAACTCAAGGGTAATTTTTAGCTAGCGTAGATTGTTGGCGTGCGGTAATGGGATGTGATATTATATGATTAATCAGTATACACAATCGTCTGAAAATGAAGTACTTGACTAATTTTATCTGGGTATTTTTGATTTAGCTCAAGGTGAACGATAAGATGACAGACCAATCAGTATCCTCCAAAGAGATTTTCTATGTGATCCACGTGATTGCTCTTGCAGAAGACCCCATGAAACTCGTCACTCCGATGCACTTTGGAGATTTTATGGAATTTCACAACTGGTACTTAAAGAGTACTACGGAAGAAATTCAAAGAAAAATGACAATGTTCCGAAATGCTATACAAGAAATCACAGGCGTGCGTGCTAAAATAGGTAACTTGACCGAACAAGCAGAGGGAGCAGAACGAAAGGTGGAGGCAAGCCGAATAGAATGTGAGAAAATGCTTGAGATAATCCACAAGCAGGAAAGTGATACAAAGGCACAGGAAATATTAGTAAAACAGCTAAATGGACAGTTAGAAGAGGAAATTAAAGAGTATGAAGAGCTTGCTAAAATTATTAAGGAGGAATGGTCGGATGCTTTGGGGGAATTCGAGAAGGCAACAGAACTGCTACAGGATTTAAGTGAAGAGGATTTGACTCACATAAGAAGTTATTATAGTCCACCTCCACTGGTTTCCAGAGTGCTGGATGCGGTAATGATTATGCTAGAAAGAGAACTCAATTGGCCAGAAGCGAAGATTCAGTTGGGACATCCGGGTTTTATTAAAAGCGTAAAACTAAAAATAACATAATCTATATAAGTTCTTCAAAGTATATAATTTCAGTAGAGTAATTTCAACTTTTGATTGTTTAATAAGCTTGATGAGTGCTTTGCTGATTAATTGTATTTTGCAGATTACGGAATATGACAAAGACAGAATTTCTTTGGATAAGTTGAATAATCTGAAAAAGTTCATACAAAACAAAGAGTTCACTCCAGAAGCCGTTTCCAAGTATTCCAACGGAGCCCGGATTCTTTGCACTTGGATTCACGCTATAGACAAGTATGGACGATGCTATCTTTCCAAAATTGCTCCCAAACGTGAGAAGCTTGAAAATTCAGAACAGTCCATTTTGGAACACAAACAAGTATTAATGCTGTCTTCTGACAAGCTGCAACTTCTAAAAGAAAATTTGTCTGAGATACAAGCAGTCTACGAGACAAAATTACAATTGAAGGAAAGTTTGGAAGATGACGCCAGAAAATGTAATGATGTATTAGGTAGAGCAAATAGTGTGCTGAAATTATTGGAAGATATAGAAAACGAGAGTGAGGAAAGTTACAATCATGTGAAAATGTGGAAGGAAAAGCTAGTGGACTTAGACACAAGGCTATATGAATTAGAAGCAGATGCATTACTTAGTTCAGCTTGTTTAGCTTATTTAGCCTCCTTCGATAAAAATGTTAGAGAAAAGATGAAGGATCGATGGATAAAGGAAGTGGAAAATTATACTGGGATCAAAATAAGCAATGAGAAATGGAATTTGGAGAATGCATTGATGTTTTGTGGAAGTAGTGCCAAGGAAAGATTACAAGCTTGTTTAAAGTTTGGTTATTCAAGTGGACATGGTACTAATGAACAGGAGTATGACTGGTTCATGGAAAATATTTTAATTGTCAGTAAAGCAAGAAGGCCTCTACTCTTTAGGGACCCTCATGACATTCATGTTAAAAATGGACAAGCTGTAACTGAGGTTTATTCTATAAATTATATCATGAAAGTTTACAAAGTTGAAAGTGAACTTCTAGATGGAAGTGACGACGAAGAGAAAACAGTCTACATTATGAAAGATATTTATTTATATGTTGGGAGAGAAATAACATCAAGATTTTCTGTGGTGAATTTTACATTGAGTCAAAATGGTAAAGTTGAAAAAATCTAAATTTTTTACCATTGTGTAAATGAACTTACTAATTTGGAATGTGCTTGTTTTATCTAAAGGACTGATTAAATACTTTACGCGCAAGATCACTCAACTGATTTGCCCGAAAGAAGAGACAAAACGACAAACTTTGATGCAAACAGCCCTTGCTGAAAAATCTACAATTGCTGATTTGACAAATAACATTCCAAAGTAAATTCTTTGTTCGTTTTAAAACTTATTTTAAATCTGAGATTTGAGCTCGTAGTTAATTAAGCATGTTTAAATGTTTGCATTAGGTTGGTGATAAGCTGTGGTGGCTCCTCCATGCTTAACAATGGCGATTTCCCTGACACACTTTCAAAATGGCAATCTGAAATAGAGAATTCAAAATCTAACCTTTTTACAATTGAAACAGAAATTGAAGCATTGGAATTAAGCCAAAAGGCTTCGTTTTTCCCGATTGCCTCCCTTTTCACCAGATTATTCCAAGCTACTAATGAAATGGCGTTTGTGTGTCCGTCCTACGAAATTTCTCTGGAATTTTTTACTGGTTTAATGGAGAAATTATTTTATGAAGAATTCCCTCTTCATAACAGTGAGTCATCAGAAGAAAATGGAGAAACGCTTCCACAAAAGAAGGAAATTAAAATGAAAATGATAACATTTTTGGGGCAATGTGAGACACTGAAATTGTATAACCACATAATTAAGTCAATGTCTGAAACTCATCGTTTCCAGTTTAGTCTGTTGCTCTGCATAAAAACGATACTAGATAATTGCACGGACCCTTCCACAAAGGATCAGCTCAAACGCGAAATTATGTTCCTATCTAAAAAATACGAAAGTATAGAACACAGCCCAGAAAATTCTCCTATCGAATGGCTGACATCGAATCAAGTAGTGAAACTGAAAAATCTTGACAAGCTGTATAGCTTCCAAGGTTTGTACCAATCTATTTGTGAAGTCGATACGGATCAATGGAAAGTTTGGACGAAAGACCAACCTACACCCGAAAATAGTATTCCACAGCCCTTCGGAGATAACCTGAATACTTTTCAAACCCTCCTAATAATTTCCATTCTTCGCCCAGACTGTATCAAAAGCCAAATATTGAAATTATCCACAGAGGTGGTAGGTCAAGAATACGCAAACTGCTTATCCTCCCCCAACCTTACTGATCTCCTAGAAATTTATGAAACTTTTAAATCACTCCCTTCTACTGTTATTTCAACAGTACCAATAATATTCCTACTTGGTAATGATGGAAACAGTAGTACCACAAGTGGTTTCATTCCAGATCCCCAACCCAGCATTTTGGCTTTATCTAGAAGTCTCAAGCCACCCCAAAAGTTATACACACTTTCCTTTTCAATATCAACTAAAAATTTGTGTCGTAAATTAATTGAACAAGGCATAAGTAAGGGATTCTGGGTTTATCTAGCTAATTGCCATCTTTGCCCAGAAGAATGGCTAAGAAATATTGAAGAAATGTTGAAGCACAGTAAAGCTCATAGAAATTTTAAATTGTGGCTAAGTGTCAACTCAGATTTCAGTTCATTTCCCAAAGACATTCTTAGGAATTCTGTAAAAGTTTCAGTGGAATCCCCACCCTCATTCAGTCTGCGCATGGCAAGGTTAAATCAAAAGATGTCTATATTAAGCCAACAAAGTACATTTTCATCAGAGCAAGGTCAGAGGTTGATGTACGGATTGTGCTACATGCATTGTCAGTTGAGTGGATGGAATCAAGTTGATGAACAATCATCAGAGTCAAACTTTCCAACATTTCAGGATATTGATTTTGAGGTAAAAATTGAAACTATATATGAGAAGCATATAGAAGATATTACTTATAATTACTACCTATGTTTTTATTTTATCCACGTGTATGAACGTTTTTTTGTCTCTCATTTTTTACCTTTAGGTTGCTCTTGCCATTTCGAAAATATTTGTGCAAAAATTTTCAAATGAACACCCAAAGCAACAATATTTTCCTTGGTGGGCGGTGAAATATATGTTGGAACTTCAGTATGGCAACCATGTTTTTAACGAAGCTCACCAACAGTCGATACGAGACATCTTGAATAAAATATTCAGTGCAGAGAAAAATGTCATCAACATTAATTTTCTAAAAGAACAATGCGAATGCGGGGATGAAAATAAAAATGGTAAAATTTTACAAATAATGTCAACTAGCCATCAAAGCCAAACGAAAAGTAATGAAATCATGGAAAGCTGTAAATTTAAAAAGATTCTTTGCGACATTTTAAATTTAAGGATTGTTTAAACAGTTGTTGTATAATTTATTGGCAACTTCCTTGTATAAAATTGAACGACTAAATCCCGTTATCTTTAAGATTAGCAAATTTGTACAATCCGACTAAATCGATCTAGTGAATTTATAAAACTCACTGAGAAAAACATTACCGATTTCACATAACTTTTTCAGTATTTTGGAAACTTCTATACAAAATTACATGGCAAACTTGGTGGGTTGATTTGACTTACATACATGTATGTATATCGTTAAAAATCATAAATACTTAATTTCAAACATTTAATAAGTCTGGAAAACTTTTAAAAACAATAAAATATTTTCTTTCGTTTTTACCTTAAAATAATTTCTCAAATATCATTTTACTGTTTTGTGCAATCAAACCATTACGATGCCATAATACAACTAATACATGTCTGGCTAACTTACATTTTGATCAAATGACGTATTTGAAAATATTGTGAAACGCTCGTACGCTAGATAAAAAATGTAAGTTTACATTTTATCCTTTTAATAGAACATTTCGAATCTAATTTTTCAACTACGACGACCGCGATCGACGTTAGTTTTCATCACAATGATCTCAAATCTATTTCTAAAAACTTTCAAATGGCGCATTTCTCTAATGCGATTTTCCCTAACAACCCAGCACACTTGGAGCATAAAGGCCAATCGGTTGACCCTGTCGAATAGTGTATCCCGTAACATTTCAAACGTTTTCCTGCCCATCTATCTAATCATCATTGCAATATTAACATCTAAACAGGCAATCAAGGTTCTGACAGTAAAGAATGTTCAAGGTCCGAATGATATCTACGATGTGGCTTTCGAACCCATTGATTCTGTTTTCTCCAGCCTCAAAGGTTTAATTCACATAGGTTTTTGCAGTGGCATGGTCTTAATTGCTGGATGCAGCATTCGACTTCGCCAATGTAGGAATCAAGTAGTGGAAGTCGTCAACTTAATGATAAATTTAAATCTTAAACTTCAAGAGCAATTCAAACAGCAACTTCAGAGGAATCGGACAATTACTCAAGCGAAAAGAATGGCAGAATTTTTTATCATAGCATTGGCTATTGGAACCATACTAGTTCCTTGTCTATTTGGTGTGTTTTTGTTCCAGCCGTATTCACCTGTGCGACGAATACTTCATGAGGTACTTGAGATCAAAATTAAATTGAGCTGGAGTTTCCTTCCATACATGCTTGTCATTAACTATTTTGTACTTTGCTGCTCAGACGTTGTATTTTTAATTGATATTATGGGACTTCTTGCATTTCAATGTACTTCATTTTGGCTCTATTTACTCAAGCCTCGAGAGCTGATTGGATTTGAAAATAGTGTTCACGCAAGTTTCACCTGTGAACTGGGTTGTATTCAAAATGATAAAAAACTAATTCAATTTTATAGGAGTCTCCAAGTAATTTATCGCATTTTTAACCAAATATTTGCACACATTTTTATAAGTATGCATCATGCCTGCTTTTTGGTTATCTGTGTTGTGGGGAGTTTTGTTTGTATTAGGCATTATGACAAATTACTATGGCCAGGGGTCCAACTGGCTCCCATTGTTGTAGTTGCAACGCTGATAATTGAACTCTACGAAACAGTATTTATTTCCGGTGCAGAGAACAAGTCTGTAGATTTTTCTGAGAAAATGTGGATGTTGGTAAGGAACGAAAAGAGAAAAATGAAGGCGGTAGAAAAAGAAATAAAATCATTTTGGCCATTGCGAGGTTACACGGCATATCCATTTTATAAATTGAGGAAAGACAACTGTTTGGAGTTTGGACATTCTATGTTTGATAATTTGGTAACTTTGTTAGTTACTTTTAAATAAAACGTGGTTGAACAATGAGTAATTCTAACGTTTATTTATTTGTTAAGCTGTTGTTGTAATTGGTAAGTCGTTAGTGCACAAGTCTCAAAATGCCCCGAAAATAATTCAGAGTATTTTGTGATTTTATTTGTCATTCTTTAAGTTGGTATTATCTGCGTTTTAGCAGTCAACGACAGACGAACGCAAATTCAGTTCAAAAGTATTTTGTATTTGAGACTTGAGACTAATAAAATTTGCTACAAAAACACATTAATTATTTTGACCTTGAAAGGTGATCGCTCTTTCATATCCTTTCTTTTATAATTTAAACGATAATACCTACGTTTACGAATTTGGTACTGAGTACTGATAATGTATGTTTTCATTATGAGCTACAAGCAAAGCAATAAAAATAAATACATAGAGATAAGACAAAAAAGAAACGATAAATATTATAATGATGCCAAGATGAAAATAGTAAATTCCGAACATATCTCAATCAATGGTTAGTGTCTGAATTTCAATGTATGAAATTTAAATTTTTTTTAATGAACGTATGTATTCAAGAAGGACAGAAATAGAGTCAAAAAAAAAAAAAAAAAAAAAATCTGAGGAATCAAGATGAATTTAGTAGAACTGGATATTACTGATATTCTCACACTTTAAAAAAGTCAAAGTTGCTCATATTAAAATATTAGTTAGGTAATTGTAATCGAGTCTCAGGATACCCCAATTCAGCTTTTCGTTTCATAATTAATACTGATTCCCCATTTCTAGCAATAAAAATGTAATGAAAATGATGATGCATGACAAAATCATGCCTGAAATTCTTACCATTTTGCCAGATATGCAAGTTTTGCACGTGTCACTGAGCCAGCATTATTTCAACCTTCGAATTTGGCTTACGAAGATTTTTCCCAACAATCAACCAGTAGCCAATCTTATAAATTCTTTCACAGGGGTTGCATAACTTGCATACAAAGTTTTATAGTATGAACAAAGAGGGATTTCTTCTTTCTTCGCATTTTTCAATGACATATTCATCATCATCATGCTCAAAAGCAGCTGAGGGGGAAGTAGGATGTAGTATCACTATAATAACAGGCTTTTCAACAGGGCATGAGCTACCAACAGCTTAACTTGGCAGACAAGTTAAGCCAAGCTCTGGATGGGTGTCCCTGTGTGCGGACTGTCACCGTCACCTGTCTTTGTTATTGTTTGTGTGTATCTTTGTTTTTTTTTCTCCTTCATACCCCTCCACTTTTCAATGGTTCTCTACGCATGTATATAATAACACACCATTCATGTATTGGGCGGTTTTTTTAAACAGCATTTAATACAACAACCATGGTAGATAATTAATGAATACAATTATCGTTTAATAATGTTTTGATCACAATTGGTGCAATATTATTACACAACATAAAAAACCATAATATTTTACATCAGATAAAAATAGTTTTGAACTTTGAACTAATTTTAATCTCTTAAATTTTACATGAAAAACTAATAGTCGTTTTGGGATTTGGACAGTGAAACATCTAGACCTACGTACGTCCACAGTACACTGCATCCTTGGAATAGCCATCCACACAACTGTTTTTCGTGCAACCGTGTGTACTTCAAACAATTGATACTTCTACCTACTACTTTTAACCTTTCCCACACATTTTCCTCCTTAAAACCCTCTCACCTCTCCTCTCCTTATCCTGCAGTGCTGTTTATGTGCAACACTATAAAATTCTATACTGCCTATAAGCATTATTGTCTATGTGCAATTTTTACGCCTATGTGCATTATTTCGCCTATGTGCATTATTACTACCTGTAGTAAATCAAACATTTGAACATAATTAATTCAAATTGTATACAATAAAATGCCTAAGAAGAACGAAACAGCTGAAGAACGTCGTGCACGTTTAGATAAAAAAAATGCTGCTGCCGCCGCTAAACGAGCAGCAGAAACTGATGAAGAACAAGAGACCAGACGAAAGACGGCCAGAGAGTCGGAACATTCACGTAAAGCAAATCTGTGTGACGCAGAAGCCATTGAGAGAAGAACTCTTCGCGTAACCCAAGAACGCAATCGGGTTGAAAATCTGTCAGCTGAACAAAGACAGGTTAGAGCTGCACAAATTCGTCAGAATTATTCTTTACGAGTAGACCGCCAACGTTCTGCATTATTCAATCAAATTGACTCATTTATTGGAAATGAAAGCAATGTCATACAGCACACATGTGGTGATATGACACATGTTTGCCACGCATGTCAATCTCTGAATTTTAAAGATGAAATTCCAGACAATATCGGTAGTCGGTGTTGTGCTAAAGGGAAAATTAATCCTCC
>JAQFXM010003649.1:0-19458 GCA_034693345.1 Entomobrya multifasciata
AAAAAGGGTCTGACTTCTTATCTTCTATCTGAACAAAATAAAGAAATCCAAAATAATGAACCTGATGATAATATTGACTACTCATGTATAATTGATGATGTTCTAAATAACTTATTCAAATAATGTATGTATTTTAATATTTAAAAAAAACTAAATTATGTATGTCATTTTAATGTAACTTGCCTCTCGAGGAAATGAATGACAATAAACCCCACATTATTATTATTATTCATTTTTCAAAAGAAATACATGCACAGAAAGAACTTTAAATAAACAATCAGTTGATTTCACTGTGCATCTAAAAATGAAATCTAATACTTTGCACTCCTTAATATATACATGTGTATGTATATAGTCACCAAACCTTTTCTGAACATTCTACATTAGTTCCAGTTCTACATTAAAATGAAACATTACATACCGTTGTTATCCTGTAATGTAGCATATTAATGAACTTACATACACTCATAATGTAGCGAAACGTATCTTGGAAGCCATTCCATTTAAATGCTAAACGTATACATAATGGTATAATAAAACTCATAGTATTATGATTACACGCATCCTTTCACAATATATTCCGAGATATAACTTCCATGAAATGTTTATACTTTCACTTTCCCCAATAGTTCGGTTGCAAGATGGTTCCTAGTGAAAGTCATAACTCTATTCGGCTACATAATAGTAATATCATTTACCATTCACTAGAATTTTAACAAAAATCCAAATGGAATATAAAAGAGGCAAAAAATATAGTAGGTTATGTAACTGCATTTGCAAAAATATAACATCAATATGAATACTATTTGAATACACAAATTTCCTATTGCCTCTTTACTCAGTTGGACTTATAAACATACTGACTGACTACTGACTGAATGCATAAAATGGAAATTACTGTGCCATGATGCCAGCAGCGTCCGCATCGCCGCTTCTTTCTCTGATGTGAACTGAATGAAGCAGACCGTGACACATATGGGTAATCTATCTTTGTAAGAGAAAGTGAAGGGATATATTATGGTGATAGTGAGAACGAAAGACTAGACGCAACGACGAACAATTCCAAAGATGAGAGAAATACACAGAGAATGGTCATTGTGTTGCAGGATGTGAATATGTTTGCGATTCCCAAGAAAAGTAATGGATCCTATTCAATCCTCATCGTTATGCTTTTTTGTTGAGGTCATTGGGTCTCTGGTGTATTTACTAGTTTGTTTGTCTACAAATGCATTGTACAATATGACTGTGAATGATCCTTTCTCGTACAAAAGTTCTTCGGGAAAGTAAAACGTTGAGTGTGTAAACCAAGCTATGTCTTCTGCTGAAACTATTCTTTTTATGCTTTATACACGGTTCTTGCGATTTTTTCCGTAATTTTATGCTATTGGGATAGCTTATAAGGAAAGTCTAATATAATACGTTCAACGAAATGTGTTTATAATGTGTATTCGCATGAAAATAAACGGCATGGTTTCAGTTAAAATGGGTTTTATTTTCTTCATCTACACAAAAAATGGTTATAGACAAAATCAGAGGATGGATAGAGCATGTCCTTTCATTTCATGCATCATGAGTCTTTAAATAGCTCTTTGTCCATATTATGGAAAGGCAATGAATGCTAAAATGTAATTTAAATCTTGACATCACGAATAGCTATAATGTAAGCGCATGAGTAAATGGAAAATGTGCCCCAAAGACGTACCAAATGGGAGTTCATTCTAAATGTTCGTTTTCTTTTGAAATGGATCTGACAACGTAGTCGGTATCATTAAGATGATATCAGTGGTAGCATTGTTCGACTCGTGTATCGTTACACTCAATCCTTAAACGTTGCAAATTTGATAGTTTGAACAGAACAAAATATAATAATTACATAGTTGATAATAATTTACAATGAAAATACCTCATAAGATATTCAATTTGTTTATTTTAAAGTTCTTGTTGTAAAAAACTATTCAAATTTCTTTATTAAACATTACAAATAACCAGTCAACCAGCATGTTTACCTATATTAATAGATCATTTTTTTCTAATTATTAGTGCAGATTAAAAAGTAATTCATTAAATAAATTATGTTGGATGCAGATGCAAATCTTTCAGAAAAAGGTACATTGTAGAAACTTCGACAATGATAAAGTGCACGATGCTCTGCTCATATTGTATGCGATGATGAATGAGGATTATGATTTTATTTTCTTCATAAATTAAGAAAAATTAAGCATAGGTGTTACCAATCTAGTTTTGGTAGTCATCCTCCTTTGCATGAGTGTTGATGATAAAGCTCTTTGCTTCTCTGCTTACCTTTGCTGCGCGGTTAGTTAGGTTCAACGATTGAATACACATTATGGTTTTAAAGCTAATTCCAGACTTTATCTGCCTTCACGGATCCCGTAGTAGGGGTACTATTTATTGAGATGCTTGTTGTTGTAGACGGTTGTTTATTTTTTGATAATTGTCAGTGATTTACTTACCTGAAATAAAAAGAAAACAAATAGATTAGAAATCAAATTTAAATGTAGGTATCATATTAAATAGGTACACTGCACTCTACAGAACTAGTTCAGGTCCAGATTATTATTTTTTACTCTTGTATACCACTTTGAATAGAGGCGTGTTGGTGTAAATTATGAGCGCAGGTCACGCAAAGTGATTATTATAACAGCAATAAATGTTGATTTGAATTGGATGGAGTATAACTGGCTTCATCACAATGCCTTGATATATTCATTTTGATTTCATATGTATTCATTCATAGTCATTATATTAACGTATACACGCTTTGGTACTTCCCCGTCGATCATTTCGTACAGTTGCTGAAGAATGTGCAAAGTGACAAAACAACATCGTTCAAAGCAATTTTTTCCAACTATTAGTTAAATTTCAAGGAAACTGTTGATGGTTTTTTAAAGGGTACGTACGTTTAATTAAACGTGTGTTTATCAATATGCATTATGTAAACAGGTATAGGTGTCCTTTTGATGCTGACATTTTTTAAATTTACGAGTGCATAGGTGATATTACAATGGCCCATTAAATCAATCAAGTGTGCAAGGCAAGCGTTTTAAAACACGTTACACTGCACAACAAGTTAAAAAGACCACCTTGCTCATAAAGAATAATTTCTTTTGTCGTAAATATGGCTTGCCCTGACTGCATCCATTTCAAGAAAGTCACAAATACTCAAAGTAATTTTTTCAAAATCGGTATGCTTTATTGTATGATTCGGAAAAAGATAAAGTATATTACTAATATTACAATACATGCATTCGGAAAGGATGAGTTAGTAGCCTGAAGACCGAGTTATTTATGTTCCCGAAATACCAGTTGATCTTCGTTTCATCAAGCAAGGCCACAAAAGGTACAAAGAGGAGATTGATCACTTGGATTGCATCAAGTAGTTTCAAGCTTGGGGATTTTGTATACAGAGTTGGCACAAAATGATGAAATGTAATTTGAAATTCATTCAAGATTTCTTTAAGTTTGCCTCACATCCAGATATAATATAAATATTTTATCCACAGGAAGCCCCAAATCGACAAGAGAATTATTCAAGGATGACAAACGACTGCTTCACGATTTAACATTGTTTTGCTTCAGGGTTCCACCTGTCAAATGACTTATTTATGATCCAAAAGCTGTTGAAGTGAACTTGGAGTACACTAACTTTATCAGGTTTTAGATATCGTGCACGAATTATTGCTGTGTGTGCAAATACATTTTGAAGATAAATGACAAGTGAAAGACAAGAAATTGAAAAAGTGTTTCGTTTCGGCGTAAGTTGCTTTTAGATATGCAAAAAGTGCATACACATCAACTAGTTCATTTCAATTTCAATCTAATATTAGCCATCACAGAATGTAAACGGACGAAAGTATGCCCTGCTTTAAGATTTTTAAGACAGATCAAACCACATAAAATTGTAGAATACTTTTAATAATTTTTTTAATAATTAAAAAAAGAGTTACAAACTTAATAAATTTGATTCATGAATCGCAATTATTGTGGCGAGCGAAATACTGCGTAAAAGACTTTTCTGAGAAGTCATACATTAGAAAGTAACAGTTCTTTATTAGAAAGAATTACATAACATGAAGTTGTGCATCTCATAGCAATATATGAGATGTACAATCAACTCTTTCGAAGATATAAGTTCGTGGTCTGCAAGCTTCATGTAAAATGTACAGGGCAAGTTTTTATATACAAGGTTTTTAGGCTGTCCTCCTTTCCATATTCTTGAAATTTACTGTTACAGTGGAAAAGTAAGAAACATTGTATTATGACCGACTGATTACAATACTTTGGAGTTTTGGTGATAAGTCTCTTTTTTCATGTTGCTATCTTGGGCGCTTTTATAAAAGTAGTAGTCATGAGTCAAGGAGAGAAAGGCCATCAACAGAAAGCTAATAAATTTTCACACTTTTTTAGCTCCTTAGGTGGCTTGAACTCCAGCAAAGAAAACTTCTTCTGAGAAAGTAACCTCCACTAAAATACCCAACTTGGGAAAAAGTTTTTCGTATTTATTCATTCCACCAGTCAGTCGTTTGATGAGAGCACAGCCATTTTTTATGCTCCCAAATGAATCAACTTGCCTGCCTCACTCTCTCTGGAAAAATGTGCTCCCGTTTGCTGATTCCCAAAAGATAAAATCCATGCTACTTTGTAGAGCTAAAAAGACTGCTACTGGTCGTTTTGAAACTTAAATTTCCCTTTTGGACCAACCAAATGACTGACACATTAAGTGTTAGGCGAAAATTTATACATGGAACAATAGTAGAATACGAAGTCTTTTTCACTTTTTCGCTATTCATCTGTAAGTCATTAGTATTCAGTTACAGAATTCTGTAATAAGCTACGGTAATCAAAGAAAGAATGGGTTACACAAAACACTTCAGTGGATTCTGGTGTTGCTGTTTTTGATTGCACCTATTTATTTTCTTCGCCTTGTTGTGTATAAGCACTAATTTAATTTTTTCTTTGACGAAGTGCGTTCAAACTGTAATCATTATCGCATCGTCAAAAATGAACTTGCTGCAAAGGTATTTAGAGTAGAAATTATTACCTGGTCTGAAAAAAATCCCTTATGTCCTCTATAATCTAATTCAATTCTTTTTAAGAAACGGCAACGTGTCATGAATTTATTCATTTATCAGTCAGGTTTTAACTTATTTGAATGCTTAGGAATTTACCATATAACAAACTGCAAGCAGAGATGTTTACGAATAAGGCAATCTTTTTTTCAAATACTTTGTACAGGATTCTGGTTAGAGATCATGTAAGGCTGTATGTGATCAAGCAAGCATTCATAAAAGACACGGTCTTCTTTCTAATATAAAAGTGGTAAGAAAATATCCAATCTTCATATCCACTACTTACATGCACACAATTATAATTTATTTCAAATTTCAACGCATGTGTAAATTGATAAGCTACGGCTGCAAATCGATAAAAGATTTTGTTTGCGACTTCTTTAATATGTGTAATATATTTATACTCAAATTTGAAATGAGAAATACTAAAAAGCATCATATATGTATCTGCTTATCATTTGTATGGCTAGTAATAATGTAGTTATAAAAATAATCAACACACTGATAGGAATTTGTATAGGAATTTTTTTTAAACCCAACCCCTTTTTATTATTTAATTTTATTAGTTACGTGAGCTTGTACGTGTTTTATTGCCTCAAACACTTTATTCCGTTGTGTGATAATAAACATTCCTTCGAGCAATCCATTTTATATTTTAGTATGCAGCAGGTTGTCGTCTTCTCAGATTCCTCATTTTCATTCAAAATTATGGTAAAATGCTAGTTTCGAGTGTCGTTTCAACGGGCTTGATCACCAATTCAAGTTTGATGATTATGATCAAAAGATGACAACAGGTACTGCATAATTGATAATAGTTAGTTGTGTGTGATATCCCGAAATTAAATCACTGCGTTTCCCTAAGGGTTTGGCCAGGCAAAAATTAGCACAACAATGAATGACGATGATAAATTGTGCGTCAGTTCCGATTATTCCAGTAGTTCATACTTCATACGTAATGTTTACGCAAATTGCATTTTTGCAAGTAAGGTTTGTTCCTCATGCTGTTATGTTTTTAACTACAGATTATAATATATTAAAACAATCTTCGTTTTTCCGCATTCAAATCCTCCTTGTTTAATATTTAGTTTATTATGACTGACGCAGACAGTTTTTTAAGCAGATAAAAAGGGGTAACCTATTCATACGAGAGATAATAGCACCTTTAGGGAATTAAGTTGTGACTTTGAGTTCACGTTTCTCAGGGAAGCATCAAGGTAAGGACAACCCAGCCCAGCTTTATCGTCATCATCACTTTACCATTTTGGCACTGCACTTTGCATTGCATTAAAATCCTTGTAAGAATTCTACCAGAATTAAAACAACATGGCAAAGAAAATAGCTGTCGAGTTTGCTTGGAAGAAAGGAGTAACAAAATTTACGATCTCATAAATTACTCGACTCACTCGATCCCAAAACTTTATTCATGATGATGAGCAAGGTTAAGCAGGTAGAAATAATATTACTGTTCTACTAGCTTCACTTCATATCAATCTTCATTAAGCTTGATGGTTTCACCTAGTGGGTGGCTTCTGTACATGTTTAAAATCGTGATTATTCATTTCATTGAAATTTTGCAAAAATATTTTTTTAAAGGTAAATGTTAGTTTATTTTATTTTATTTTAGTATTCATTTTACACACATTTTCCTGATTTGGTGTCTAAATTAAAACCATCTTACAAATTGGCACTATTTTTTCAAAACATTACGCATTTAATAAAGAAATTGGTATCATGGATTCTAGGAGCATAAATGAACTTTAGACTTGGGACAATCTGCCTTTTATATTTATACACATTGAAATATTGAAAGCATTGCATTGCTGGTATGCTAACTTTAAAATACTTCTGTTGTTGACATATACGGTTTTACGTTTCAGAGCAAAAAAAGAAAGCCCACACCCTTTTATTTTGACTTTTGAGATTGAAAGGAACAAAAAGACCTTTTTTTATTGATGTTACGTCCATAACGATCACATTCATATATGCATGTATGTATATCTACCTAGATTTTCTTACTTCGATGTTACATAAAAATCTATTTATCTAGATGGAAGAAAGAAATGACTACCAATATGACTTTGCAGAAAGTATATCAAGTCAAGGCTACAAAGCAACCTTTCACTTCACAGAAAACCATAAACTCTACACTTCGTACATTATTTTACGCACCACTTCCAATTGCAAATCAAAATAGGTCATCAGAATACATTATCACTGGCAGGAAGAATAAATTTACTGTAGTGAGAAAAAAGAAAAAACATTTGAGCACAGCATGGAAAAGATCAAAAAAGCTACTTATTCTTAGAATATAGCATTTCAGTGAAAATACATTTATATTTGCTACGTTCAAACATATAAGGGAAAACCTTTCCAAAACCTAATGCACTCACCAACTAACTCAGTCTGGTAATAAAATGATACCCTTTTTTCTTCAAAAGTACATAATAAAAGTGAAACAATGGAATTTTCTTTGCATTTGTACTACGTACAATCATCTGTGTAAGTTCCCCTCTGTGTAACTCGAGGAGAATTTCAATGCAAATCATGTACAACGTTTCAGAGCTATTGAACCATGAATACAGAATTCTCTTCATCCTACCCACTACCCAGCATCATTAGTGCAAAGTACAAACTGAGAATAATATTATCAGCCATTATTTGTTCAACTTGCTGCCACAGCTTTTCGAATATCTACTTATTTTTCGTATTATTTTTAACACTGGTAGCCAAAATACATTCGTAAAAACTTGACCGATTTTTTTTCAACAGTTTTACAGGAACATTTTATACAAACGAAATACTGGAAACATCATTGTAACTCCAGGAGAAATTTTGTAGATGTGATGTGCGATGCTATTTTAAAAAGTAACTTAAGAGCTGGGAAATGATAAGGATCATTTATTTTCCGAGTAAGAGAAATATACATTTAAATGCGAGTTCAACTTTCACCTCCAAATATAAAAGAAAATGGTTTTTTCATGTTGCAAACGATATTTTACAAGAACAATTGGAGGTTATATTTTCATGTTACAAATTTTACAGGGATGTAGATAGTAAATGGGATTTAGTCAATATTGAATCTTCAATATTGGTATACAGTGAATACATATGTGAATAACATGGAGAAGGTAATAAGCATTTCAGCTTGCTAACCACATTCTTGCCTTTTTACAATTTTCTTTTTCATGATTTGTACCTTTGACCTGAGCAAAAGTCATAAAGCAAAACTATGTTTACATTTAACCCATCCAAATTTTCTTACGGAACCTTTACAACAGAGCTTTATATTTTATAAAATTCTTTAAAATATTCAAATTCCATAGTATTCCCTACATACACATCTTTTTTTTACACCACACACAGTAGCTGTTTGCGTGCCCGATTGAACTACACCGTCATATACCATTCTACCACACATGCTAAAAGTAGACATAGTCAACAGTTTTTCTTCTCCGCACACAGAAAACCGACATAATAATTTTTCACTCAGCAAAGCACTCCACAAAGCTAACCGGAGAGAGTCAGGATCTAAAGCAAACCACAGCGTTACAAAAGAACATCCAACTCAAGCTTCGCTATACAGTTATCAGCAAGGTGTAAGGAAGTTTACACACTGACTATATGCACATTTCGTGCAATCCGGGCCGACGAACAAGAAAAGAAGAATCCCATTATTTTTTACTTCGTAAATCTCTTTTATATGACACATCCTCTATTCTTCGACGATCAAAATCATAACTTATTTCATTTGCATATACAATGTATGTATTGTTCCATTCGAATTCGCACACGGTGCGAAAATCCAGTTTTATTGCTTTAAAATTGTCTACATACGCTATTTAAACTTGAGCAAGATGTAAAAAAGAAGCTTTGCTTTGACTTTCGTGATGTGTTATCTTGAAGCTTTATGAATTTTCAAATGTACCTTAATTGAACTAATGGCACGTTGAAAATTAATGTAGTTGAATAAGATTCATATGACTAGTGTAACTGTTCGTGTATGTTTTAGCTAAATCAAGATATCAAAAAATCAAATGAACATTTATAAAAGTATTGATCAATATATTTTAAATGATAGAGGAGGTAGGCAAGCTAGAGGCAGGGAAACCCCCTATAAATACTTTTGACAATGGCATGTCGTGCTTAGGTAGGCTAGATATTAAACAGCAAGAAATTATGCAAAAAATAAAATGTTCACTTTAGTTTTGAGGGATTTTGAATGCTAGAAAGTGGGTTGGGTTAACTGCTGCTTGAACTCGCAAACTAGAAATGAAATGCAAGAAATTGTGCTGAAGGCTAGTTTAGACAGCAAAGAAATTAATGATGAGCGATGAAGAAATTTATTTGTTGGATCAAAAATACACTGAGCGGGTGTCTTCGTGTGAAGAGATTGATATATTATCTCACTCTATGTAATTTACATATATTGCGGTAGCGCTTTGGTTTGTTTATTTATTAAAATGTTTGGAAGGGTTAAAGTTAAAAATATGGTCTGTGGTACCACTTATTTGGGTTTTCAACATTCATGAATTTCACTTCGATCTCAAAAGCCATTGATGTTGTTTGCATAGTGCAAAACATAAAGAACTGAGATATGTATGTATGTTTATCACAAAAAAACATAAAGGTTAAACTATTCGAAAACCTTTTATCTGTCAGGTTAAATTGGTTAAATTTAAGAAACGCACAAGATAATGAATAAGATGAGATCTCAAGTTTGACAGGGACTACAGATAAATAGCCCCTGTCAATGAAATAAGTATTATAAGTAGTGATGAATTCTAACGTTCCGATGGGCGTTTGTTTTATCTGCCAAAATAACTTCTTGAATTGGGTTGTATAATTGATCTGATAGAACTCTCTTACTTTTTAATCTGATTTTCCATGTACAAATATTATATAATAGTCCCTTAAAAAGCAATTCGAATTTTAAGAAGCAAACTTAAATTTGATTGTTTCACAGCATGTGTCTATAATTTTCTTCTAAATCAGCTTGAGTTCTGATTCAACGATTGTTTTTTATTTGTTTTATTTTGAAGGTACTTAATTTGAATTTTCACTAGATGATTTTAAAGATATTTTACATACTGAAGTTTATTATGGATGAACGGGTATTCTCCGGGTATCATAAATAAGATACGTTCATCTATCACTAATTATTTATAATTTTACATAGAATGTATTTTTAGTATGCATGATTGTTTGAAATTCGTTTTTCTTACAAAAAATCC
Source organism: Entomobrya multifasciata (assembly GCA_034693345.1). Taxonomy (NCBI): domain Eukaryota; kingdom Metazoa; phylum Arthropoda; class Collembola; order Entomobryomorpha; family Entomobryidae; genus Entomobrya; species Entomobrya multifasciata. The sequence goes on from JAQFXM010003649.1 coordinate 10,319, forward strand.
GTACTTCTAAATAGTGTAAAACGATTATGTGATTAATGAATATTTGAAATACAATTAAGATAAATGATTTAATATAATGAAATCTTTTGTTGGAAATCAATGAAAGACGATAAACACTAAATGCACAGTAAAGACCAAACTACACACTATATATAGTAGTAACACCACATTTTAAATAACATTTTGCCAACACACTAAATATACAAAGATGACTTAAAAGGAAAAGTGTCACCGGATGCAAATGACATTTTCAACAAGATTGTAACTCATGCTGTCATGTTCCATGTCGTCTCCTCCTAAAATTTTTCCATTAATTTTCATGTCATTGCCAAAAGAGCTCGTATAACTGTTTGTGATATTTCGATAAAGTTGGCCTACCATATCCCGTCTTTTGTGTACTTATATATTATGGGAAGAGTGGGAAGTAGTAGCAAAACAGTGACTGTGACTGGTGACCGCCCGTTGTTAACCTGCTGTTTTCCCATGTTGTCCTCCGTTTTGCATAGATAATAAGTAGAGACCCGACAGGTTGGCAACATATCATCGTTGTGATGAAAATGGGGGAATATTCTGCCATATTGTAATGGGAATGTTGATCAAGACCATTTGTACCGAGTGAGTGATTTTCGAGTTTTATTTTCCTTCAACCTTACCGACCTGAGTAACCGGCCACTTTTCTCTTATAAACATCTAAATTATTTTCTCAATCAAATGTTTGTTCAAACTCTATTATAAAAATCATTTAAGGAGTTTACAAAGGTCAGTGAGATCACATTACAGTGTTCACTTCTTCTCCTTGCACCCCTGCTTAAACATGTTATGCCCAACAAAACAAAACAACAGTAATATACATACATACACCAATTGTATTATAGAATCATTCTAGAAGATGTAGAGGATTTTCGTAAAAATGGCATGCATACACTTTAAATATTCAGTTTTTGAATACATCAATTGATATTCCTGCAAACTTAAGGACTCAGATAAAGTCGATTCTATGCTCGATGAGCAGCTTCTCCTAACTTAATATTTTGAATAAATCATTGACATTACTGAATAGAATATGATTTTATATTCGCATATCTCTTGACTACTGCCTGAAATTCAATGAATAACGTTTATAGAAAAAGCCTCGTTGATAGAATCTACGAGCATTTAACTTGGATTTAAGGTGAGACTCAATTTTCATCCACAAGAGTAGACTTTATTTAATTTAAAAAACTAATGAAATCCAACAACTTTCCATTTTTGGAATGGATATGCATTTTTAATTTGAATGAAACGCCATAAACGGGCTACGATATTTAATCCTGCAAAAGGTTTTGACAAGATTATTATTCATGTACTGTATTCACGTCGTGAATCCTGAGACTGACACGCTTATTAATCCGTTGCAATTATTGATACTTACGCACTTAATGGTGTCAATTATTCATGTAGACGATCGCCTCGCCACTTTATCAGGACAAGTGAAATATGAAATGTACTAGTTCACCTACTTTACCCATTAAAGCCATTTATAATGAGTAGACTTTTCGTTTTTTATGGCTATCGTATTTTTACATAATAAAGATATAATGTTTTTATCCGAAAAGTGTAAGGACAAGATTAAATTGACGTGTATTAAAAGCATACGAGGTTTTGGTCTGTAATACTTTTGATTTTTTATTCCAAACATGAATCATTTTTTGCCACAAAAACTTGAATACATATTTCAATTTGGCAAACTCAACTTATTTTATCACAATCACTTGAAATGAATGATATGTTGAATTTACAAAAGTAGAAATAATATTTAGTTGAAATATATACATATTTATCTGTACAGGTGAAAAGCTAGAATTTCAATTGTCCGAAAGGTATATTTTATGCCTGGCATTTCATTCACAATTATATTATCTTTTCGATTGTTTCATCTACTTTATCATTCCTCTATGGTGCGGTAACTGCTGAAACATGAGACTCTGACCACTTTCTTTCTTTCTCACTCTTTTATCTCTTCAATTTTTATTGTTATCTCGTTCGTTCCATTTGTTATTGTACAAGAATTAGTAGTAGTGCCAGTTATTGTATGAAATGTTTCACAAAAAACCGAGGCTAGCATATCCCATCACTATTATTTATTTTCCCAGCTCCCTCATCAAATGTCCAATTACCATCACCCAATTACACATTTTATTGCTCTAGCTTCAAGTAAGCATTTTGTGTTTGCAATAAATCTTTATACATGCACACATCATATTACAGACGTATATACATAATACATACAGAAACATGTATGGATCAAGGAGAAAATAGTAATAACACTACAAAGAATACAAACATCACAAGAAGCACAGGAAGGAAAATACTTAACAATGCTTAACTTTTGTCCGATAAAACTAGCTGGGTAATAGTACACTCGGTTGTAAAATAACTGGCATTTATTTTTTTATCTTTACTGTAACAATAACAAGAGCATAAACTACTGGAAGCCGCGTTTCTCTAATAATAGTTTTGATGATGACGACGGCTGACGATGAGTTACAACTTACAAAATATCCAACTATTGTGGTTCTGCTCTGTTGGATGGACAAACGAAAGACATATGAACACTATGAACAGTACTCAACATTTTCATTCACGCTTCATCATCTCCGTTTTCTTTGGTCGACTGCCCTTCCATTTTTGTCTGTTCACATGTCGTTCGTCGCTTGTTTATTTATGTGTTTTAGCACATCTTCATTTTGTAGGTTTTGCTATATTTGTACAGTACTGTATTTAATCCTTGTTTATGTTATTACATACCTACATAAGGCAACATGGGAAATCGTTTATGAAGGATTGAATGGATATGGTTATTGAGTAAACTTTTGCATAGAAAAAAAGCTTTCAATGCGTAGTTTGTAATGTATCCAAACATTAACACAGCCCGACTGCGACTGGTGCAACTCTTCTACTTTTGTGTGAAGTTATTCTCTCAAGTTTGTTCAGAAAATGATGAGAACTATAGTATACCAATTTTATTGTTGATTACTTTCACTCACTCCAGCTTTTACTAACGAACCAAATGTTATTACTGGAAAACCTATTTTCTGTTTTAAAGATCACAAGTATAATCAGCATTTGTCTATATAGTGGTTACTGTAATTAGGAAGCATGAAGCTGTGTACAAATCTAGACAGGTTTGTTATATATGCATATTAAATATATTCACTGTCACATAATGAAAACCCATACTGTTGGTTTAACTAAACTGTAGAAAGTACTTCATACAAAGATACATGCTTTATCAATTGGATGATTTGACAAACAGTATATTGTATAACCAAGCATATTACTTGTGTTCACAAAGTTTTCATTCTACTAAACTTTAAAGATCCTTTAAAACATTGAATGAAAGGATATGAATGTAGTGAGTAATGATTCAATGCATATGTAAATCTAGTTGTTAGATGTGTTGACGATATGTGAATTTGTAAATGGTTTTTAACGTGTAAAGTAAAATAGTTTTACCGCTCGTTTTTATAGGATATATGAAGGTATGCCGAAATACCTGTTAAAACTATATACTTTTATATAAGAGAAAAGAGCATAGATTAAGTGTTTAACGGTAATGGAGATGAGAAATACGTACTACTATAATTTGTGAGTGTAAGGTAGAATGAAACTAACAAAAAAGGAAATAAAAGAGTTTCTTTTAAAAGTTGTATGTTTTTTAACCATCCCGAATTTATTTAGTTCAGAGAGAAATAACTAGTTCGAGAGACTGAAGAGATGAAGCAGCGGTAATTTAGCAACTAGCAGAGCAGAGGTATTCTATTTAACTGCCATGGGCTTTTCAGAAAGTAAAACGGCTGGTGGTAGTAGTGTAAAGCATAAGCATACATCATTTCCATCTCATTTCCGAAGGGAAAGAAGCAAAAGTAGTAAAATAATACACAAAAAGGCTAGCCAGGTTGCTGCAATTCATTTCATTTTCTTAAAGAATAGCAAGCAAGATTCACTTCTATGATGTGGAGACTGGAGACGATGACGTTCTCAGTGAACTGAAAAGAAAATAAACTTGAGGAAGGTAATCGTACGTAAGATGAAAATGAATGAGCTATCCATGCAAATGCTAAGTTGTAAATGTGTTGTAATGGTAGCGGGGCTAGTAAGAGTTGGATGGATATGATGATTCAAGCGAAATCCTTTACGGTCTCAACATAACAAGTGAAAAAGAACAGTTTGTTTTAATAGGACGAGCCAAGGTGCCTACTTTTAATGTTACTACCTCCTCATCTACTCAATCTACAAACTTTCAAAAAGAAGAGAAAATGAGCCTGGAGGATGAGTGGCTAACGAACGCATATACACAATACACACAAAACCAAAAGCGTTGAAGATTTACTTTATACCATGCCGTTTGCATTCATATTGGCGAAACATATTTATAAAATGCCAAAAGCATTTTCGCTGCACGTGTTAGCAATGTAGGTGCCCAGTCAGTAATTGATGATTTTTTGAAGGAAATTGAATGGCTGTTGCATTTGTGTTCTACGGAATTGCTTTAATCCCTCAACTATCGTGTGTACTGGCAAATTTTCTAGTAAAAGTTTTCATAGGTAGGTAAAGCCTATTACGTATATATATATATATTTTAGCTGTTGAAATAAATAATGTGCAAGTGATTCGAGTCAAATAGTCAAAATTTGGCGAAATAGATGTTCTTGACTGAAAACTCCATCACGTTCACATTTGATATGCATTGGTTGCAGAAATAGACTGAAAAAACAACATTTTCTCTTTTTGGTATGCTTGAATTTATTTGATTTTTTTTTTGGAAAAAGGGTTGTTTCTACTTAGGTTCTAGTCTCATGTCTTTTGCCAAAATGAGGATGAGCTGGAGAATTTCCTTATGTGTCATTTGAAATAATGTGTGCACCGTGTGTGTGTGCTGTGTGAACGACGCTAAATGCACTGCAATCTTTTGCCCGTGAACAATAGTTTTTGTATAAAAGTCTATTTATTCCGTTATTTTAGAGAACTTGGATGTCAACCAAGTAAGTAAAACTAAACTACGTTTTTTGGGCCTTTTCCATCGCCACAATTTACACCTACTTACATACAATGGTGCAAAACCATGACGCGAGTAACTCGTTGAAGGAATTTTTCGTAATAAATATCTACGAGAGCGAATTCCACTCAATAACTAAAAAGCTGAAAGTAAGTTATCTAGCAGTTTTAGGTTCACCCTATGCAATGATAGTTCATCCAAATTGACTACCTCACTTTTTCGTTACTTCAGTTTGGACATTTATTTGTTCAAGTGTTCATACTTTTTAGACATTTAACATGGCCACACAAACCACCCGCATACCACAACTGACTTCTTTATGCTGGTTGTATTTATATTAGTGCTAAGGTTCGATTGAACAAAAACAATGAGACATGTCATGCTGGTTTATAGTTACTTTTTTCGTACGTAGGATTTTTTATACTATCGCTATAAAACGTCATCGAAAGCGATGGATTCCGGCTTCTAGTAAATGTGACAATATACTTACGCCTTTTTATTCGCTGTCAAGCTGCAGTAAAATGCGCTTCCACTTTTCGATTTAAAGTCCCATTTGAAATGATGTAGTGACATGCGTTTTATTACACCGTAAATGTACATGTAGCGCTATAACAGGCATACAATTATATTATTATTACTATTACTATGTTGCATGCTGTACAGAAATGTCATATAAGTATGTTAGGTATTGTTCTTTGTTGTAATAAACCGGTCAACAAAACAATTCAAGTTGTGCCCATGTCATTGTGAATTGTAATAGCAGTAATTTATAACATTTCGGACAGTCGCCAGTCAACACATAAAAAATGATGATGTGACGGTGACGGTATTTATACAGCAACATGTAATGTACATGTACACATAATAAAATATTGTTGTAGGTTAGGCCGTTTGTGATGTCTATATTTGTTTTAGAATTTATTACAGTAAAGTTTCTGACCAAAGCAGATACTATCAATATTTTCGTTGGTAAAAGTATTAATAATGATTTGATGACGGGAAAGCGGATACGTAAACTACGGTAAAACAACTTAAGTTGAAATGAGTCCAAAATTGAAAATGAAAAGAAAACAACTAGTATCGCTACAAAAAGTATTTTGTTTCAGTTTTCAATAAAACTTGTCATGTCATTTTGTAAACTAACAACTTCATCCCACACAGTTTACGGTTCAGTTTTATTCAGTTACTTATTTTACCACGACGTGACGTGACGTGACTTGCGCTTTGACTTTTAAGTCAATTACACACAAAAATATGCAAACACGATGGTTATGAGTAGGAAAAAACAAAACAATAGAAGCGCACAACTGTCAAATTGACAAATGATGAAGATGTAAATACAACATATAATGGCTAAACCTTGCGATTCCATTACGAAGTTAAAAACCAAAACTCGGAATTTAAAAAATAAGTCTATTAAATTGGGGGGAGTATCTACAAAACATGCAAATAGCCTTGAGGGACTTTTAATGAGTGTAATAAAAAGCATACACAAAAACTTTTTATTCATAATCATAATTAAATATATTTTAAAGAAGGGATGGAGTATTCTTATTAACATCAAAAACTATGAATGTTTTGTGCACTCAAATTCTTATTATAAATAAAGTTAGAATATTCTCATTTTTGACCAACTATGTTAATAACGCTATATTCTCGAAATTTTGAAAGCAGTCATCTTAATACATTTTATTGCATAGAATATTGACCTTCGTCAACTATTTTTAAAGGATACTCAGAGTGACAGTAGGATATGAGCACAAGATGAAAAATTTAAATCCTCCTATTATTATTCCGATTTGATGTCCGTTTTATTGAAGCAGCCTTTTAAGCTCATAAAAAGTTTGTCATGTGCATGTCACAGCATGAAGCAAAATAAAATGACGGCTTCTTCTTATCAGATATGGCTATCAACCAAAAGCAATAATATATTATGTGCAGTACAAAATTTTGATAACAAAACAACAACTTCGCAAAGCCTACAACGATGCTTAAATACAAAACACTATCAAAAGTTGAGATCTCTCTTCTTTCACAGAAGAGAAAGATGGATTATCTGATAAAAGTAAATAAAAATGAAAAATATCCCAACAAAAATGATAAAACGATTTGTGTGTTATGTACACGAGGAATAGCAATACAACGCAGCATTAGTTGTGAAATGACATTTTAGTGAATTTTCAATCATCAAGGATCATCCATCACCAATTTTTTTCGCACGATTAAACATTATCGAATCCTGAGAGTTCACCAAAAGTGGTGTCATTTTGGAGGGATCAACAACATCAAATTTCGCCGAAAACAAAATGAAAAGCTTGTAAATAAATTGCATTTTCAAAACCATTAAATATTTTATGCAGCAACATAGCTTATACGACAAAATTCATTTGGAAAAAGTCTTCCGTATTTATTCCATTGTTATAAAAACTATCGAGAACTGAAATTCTGAAACCTATACAAAAATTGTAATTTCGATCATAAAAAGAGTTTTACAATTACCACACGCATTGAGAAGATGCAGTAATGACGCATTATCATGCATTACGATGCTACTCACAAGGGTGTATTAGTGTAACCCATTTCATTATGCAAAGAATGTTACCAGTAATTAAAACGTGCAAAAATAAATTTATACGGGGTACACCGTTGTTAATTGCAAGTTTTAATTGTCTAACAGTCACATGCTCATGCAAGTTGTCTGGCTATAATATTATAAATGTTTATAGTTTATATGAGTTGTAAAATGCAAATTAGCTTTTGCTAACTATCACGTAGAGGGGAGAAACGAGATGTAGACAAAAAGTAGTTACTTGTTCGTTATCCTGGTCATTCATAAGGAAATTTGCATGCGAAATTGTAGGAAAAATTTGTATTGTGAGGTCATGAATAATCTTTCAATTAGGTATCAACGTATGTTTTAATGTATGTGTACTTTTGTGGTCATTAACGCCGGGAAATAAGACAAATGTTGGTATTCCACTTGGTTTGAAAAACCAAACGAGCTAATTTTCCCATTTGTATTCCTCAATAATTCTTTATGATGTCTTGAGTAGTAAAAGAGAAAAAAATATTTCGTCGATTTGTACATGTCTCCAGCCTGGTAGGGGAGTTAATTAGGAGGATCGAATTCTGTAAAATTGAAAGAGGGTTTGAATTGAAGAAACTGATCAGGCCTTAATCACATCCAAGAAGTCTTGTACAGTCCGAGTTTGATGAAATCATATGATCATTTTACGGCTCACTCTACCAGCAACTAAAATACAATTACGGTATACGTTTGGCATACTACTAAATCATAATCGCATATGAATATTACTTTAGCAATGAATACAAATGGGTCATAATTTCTTCAATGGAGATGAATGAATATTTTATGCGAAGCAAAAGGTTAAAAATCAAATGATGTGTTGTATAACTTGCGAAAATATCAGAAAATCGTAAATATTGATGAAATTATGAAATATGTATTATGATTTATCAAAAATATTTATTTATCGGTTTGTATACATGATTTGCACTATACATATGTATACATATATCCAAAGAAATTCAAACAGTGAATTTCATACTACACAAGGCTCGAAACTTGAAATGAAAAAATAAGCACGCGAGTTAAATAATCCACCAAGTAAGGTTAAAAGGTTAAACGCCGGAGTTCAAGCAAGCTGACGCTTTCAGCTATACATCAAGACACTCGGTCACATAAAATATTCTGGTTTTCATCAACATCATTTTATCAGCTTGAAGGCTAAATATAAATACTGAATGATAAATATTATGCTTGTCTGAACTCCTGAACTATCCAAATAGTTTTTGTATGGATTTTATAATTTAAGGAACAATGCTCCGATGCTTCATAAAATTAAATTAAGTAAAGATTGGAATACATACACTTTATATAACGTACACATAGTAGTATATTACGTAAAATTCATCGGATATAATTAACAAGGTAACTCATACTAGTCTAACCAAAACCACAACTCAGCAGAAAGGGAATATATTAAATAGGATTGTCTGTCGAGGATCGACCAGTCCCAACTAGAGATCAAATCCCTTCAGAACCCTTCTTTTGTTCTCATGCAAAGGATTAAAAAGATTA